>BQNB010002144.1:0-47658 GCA_026074375.1 Tanacetum coccineum
AGAATATGGTGTCTACCACCATGGTTGAAAAATTGGGTCTTCCAATACAGAATCATCCAGACCCATATCAACTTACTTGACCCAAATTGTCTAGAGATGTGCACAAAGTTATTAACCGTTGTCGTTTTTGCCAAAATAGTGCGCTTACATGGTGTGCTGAGATCTATCACTTCTGACCGAGACGTTAAGTTTGTTATCCATTTCTGGCGTATGTTATGGAAGCGATTGGGGGCTAAGCTTAATTTTAGTAGTTCGCACCATCCTCAAACAGATGGACAAACCGAGGTGACCAATAGAAGTCTTGGAAATTTACTTCGTTGTTTGGTGGGTGATAAACCAAAACAGTGGGATGTTGCTTTACCACAGGCTGAGTTCACATATAATTGGTCCAATCACAGCTCTACGAGTCATACTCCATTCTTTGTTGTGTATGGACGCAATCCTTTTACACCTCTTAATTTGGCTCCTATGGTGGGTGATGGTTCAGTTAGTGCCGAGGGGGACGAGCATGCCCGTCAGATTCAAGAGTTACATGCACAGGTTCGCGAGCAGATCATCAAGCACAATCTACAATACCAAACTCGTGCGAACAAGCATCGTAAGCAGGTCCTTTTTGAAGAAGGTGATCTTGTGTGGATACATTTGAGACGTGCCCAGTTTCCCTGGGTCGTTTTGCTAAGCTCCACTCGCGTGCCGATGGTCCGTTTCGTATCTTGAAGAAAAGTAATGATAATGCGTACAAGGTGGAGTTGCCAGGTCACTATGGTGTTTCTGATACTTTTAATGTTGTTGAACTCTCTCCATATACGCCCAACGCTGACTTTGATGATGACTCAGGGTCGAGTCGTTTTTTAGAGGGGGAGGATGATACGGATCAAGGAGGAAGCCCACTTAGCCCAACCCAAGCCGGGCCCACTGAAAGTGGCTAGGGTCGGCTGAATGTTTTGAAGATCCAATCCAACCAAAACTTCCTATCCATGTTATTTATTTCAGTCTTTTATTTAATTGTTATCGTTTCCTTTTATTTAGAATTATGTTTCTATTTTTGTTTGCATCTTTTCCTATTTAAAGGGTTGTATTCCCTGGTTGGATGGACACAATTGAATAAAAGAATTTCTTTCGAAACAAACTTTGTTTCTTGTTCATTCGGTTGGCCGAAGAACAACACCGACGATCATACTTGGTTGGCCAAGAAAGCGCTAGGGTTACGCCTAGGTTTATCGTTTTTACCCACTCGTATACGAATCCGTATCACCACTACTCATTCTGATATTTCTCTTTCTAAATATGATTTGTTTATCTTTGATCTTTCGAATGATCCGTTTCCTCCTGCCGATAGGAGTGACTTTTATCATGAGGAGTTCGCCGATGAACTCGCTCACATCATATCTCCACCGGAGTATGATTGTTTCTATTTTAAGAGTGAGCCTGATCCGGGTAAGTTAACTAGTATTGTTGACTCTGGGATTTGTGAGAACGTTCTTTTTACGACAGATGTAAATTTACCATTCAAGGATGACCAATCTCCTCTCTTGGCATATGTTGTATGGATCTTTCTTCCTTTTCTCACGTATCCCGTTACTCCACCATATCTTTTCTCTTGCGAGAATGAAGATACCATTTTTGACCCCGGCATCTCCGTTTATCATTCTTTTTATACCGAGTGTATCTAATCGGAGTGGAACTTTCATGAAATTCTATGTTTATCCAAACAACTTGAATGAAAGTCCGATGGAAATTTTATCTTCCACTTGCTCCCCCATAAACCAATGAATTTGGGGTCGAGTCGAGCTTGTGATTCGGTTAACAAAAACAAGGCGCTTCGTGGGTGGCAACCCATGCTTATCCTAGTTGTAGTATTAATAAATAAGTGTGTTGTGAGGAGGCTCGCCTCTACCTTTCTCGTGTTTTGTGGTTTTTGTTTTATGTCCAGGATTGCCTGGATTTTTGAAGCCTCTCGTGCTCGTGGTTTTGTCCTTCGATCACTCGAGCTTCATATCCTCTACTTCATTTGGGAATCCGATATCCTAATCTTATCGACTAACGTTTATCTTTAGCATAATTCATAAATGGATTTAGTATGACATAGGTACCCCTTAAAACATTGAGGACAATGTTTCGTTCTAGTATGGGGGGATCTTCGATTTAATTGTGCCTGCAGCCGTGTTTTCACGTAACCCCGTTTTTACCACCAAAATTTTAAAAAAATATTGTGATTTTATGCAAAAATTTAAAAAATTCCAAAATTATAATAACTGTTTTGTCACAATTTTGACTTTCCTGCTGGGTAGAATAAGAAATTTTTTTGACTCGATCGAGCGTGTTGAGCTCTAGCTTGTTCCTTAACTTTTAAACTAAGCATTTGCGGAAATTTGCGAAGATAGAGTTAAGTATGAGTTGGATGCTAAACAAGGATTAGTTGGAAATCTTAAGAGCTCATAAGTGTAATTTGTGCCTTTTTCTCCCATATGCTCCTAACCGGACTAATAATACATGCTATTTTTGAAAATTAAACTTAAATCAATAATTTTTGAAGTATAGTCGATATCAATAATTTTAGTTCAAATTTATACTTAAATTTTCTAAAACGAAATTTTCTCTATATCATGGTAATATAAAGTAAAAAAATGATGAAAAAAATGTGGTAATAATAATAATAAACTATGGGCTGATAAAAGTTTACTGCATCTTGCCGGCTCACAACCGATGTTGCAGTCTTCTAAAAGGCCGAGGATTTATATTGTATCATGGTTATATTAATGTTAAGTGTGAAATAATATGATTTAATAAATATAGGGAAAATCTCTTTTTCTTAAATTTAAATATGCTTTTGAACTAAGACTATTTCGTTTTAAGTTTCGAGGATTTCAATTGCATCATGGTTATATCAATATTAAGTGTAGTAAACGTGATTTAATAAATATAGGGAAAATATCTTTTTCTTAAATTTAAATATGCTTTTGAACTAAGACTATTACATTTTAAGTGGTGATTTTATGTATATACGGGAAAACCAAGAGTTTTGAAACCAAAGGTCCGTGAGTCCCGATACTAGTCTATGTGGGGTGTCAAAAGCCTGGTCACTTAGCCGCAAGGTTGGGATGTGCCGAGACGAAAGTCGCTACATGGGATGATCTCGCCTTCAAACTCATTACTTTTTGGGTGGAACGTGACGCATAGAAATTTTGCAAAACGTTTGATCCATGGTTGAAATTCGAAATGACACATTCACCTAAGATATAATAATTGTCGGGAGTGAAAAGTTCACAAGTTACAAATATGAGCAGTGATGATATTTAACTTATATTTTAACGGTGATTTTGTTTTTGAGCTTGGTTTGGCACAAGTGAAAAATCGAGGACGGTGAATTTATCCTTTTTGGGCATTTTAGGATTAAAGTGCTTCTTGTTCTGTGACCCTAAAAGTTATAAGAATAACGGAAGTCAAACATGTTAGTTAGTTGCTTAATATGAAAAGTACAAAAAAATGAGAAAAAGGAAAAATACAAAAATATGTGTGGGAATAAGTGCAGAGTTATAAAATTGGTCAAAACGGGGCTTTTTCAAAGCTATTGATTCTTTAATTCCCCTTGATGAACACTTAGCTACTTTTTGAGGTAATTAGTCGAGGGGGATTGAGATTCTTGGTTTTCTTAAGTGTTTACTTATGGCATTGCGTGAGGACACGACAATATCTTAGTATGGGGGATTTTGGTATGTTCTTAATTGCACATACCATTTACCTATAAAAACGGGCCTAAATGACCAAAAACGGACATAAAATGCCAAATATATGCTTGTTTTGCTATTTGTGTTGTGCAGGTAACGGATATTCACTAATGGACAAAAATCAAGCCAAAACGGACAAAACCGAGCACGAGAATGAAAAGAGCATGAAAAGTCAAGTCAACCAGTCAAAGTCAACCAAAAAGTCAACAAGTCAAAGTCAAAAGTCAAAGACGAAGCCGATATCAAAGAAATGTTAAACGGGCCAACCCGTACCCATCTAATAGGTTGGGGTCAGCCCATTAAAACATTATGAAGACCAAATAAATCAAAAACCCTTACCCGGCCCAATCCTAAGCCCATTACCCTTAAACCATTAACCCTTAACCCACTTTTACATTGTTGGTCCCTTAACCCGTTACCCTGTTTATAACAAAATTCCCTAAAACCTTTCCCGCCATTAACCCTTAACCCCCAAATCCTTTACACCACCCACGTGCTACTGTTCATCTGTCTCTTTCACCTCTTCCCCAAAACCCCCACCTTAAACCACACACACAAATGCCAATAGGGACTCCATGATGGCAATCCTAGAACTCTGCTTGGTTGATGAAGACAAAGACAAAATCAAGGGCTTAGATTAAAGGTCTTGATGAGCAAGAAAGATTGAGGGCTAGGATTGAGCTTTTGAAGTCTCTCACTCAGCCAACACAACAAGCACAAAAAGAAGACCCTGCAGTTTTAGCATTTGATATAAATAGTTTAGGTTTTTCATTGTAATAGATATCTAAGGAGTAGGATAACTTAGTTTAGTTTTAGCTTGTTTTTAACTTATTTCCAGCTTATTAGTCTTAACTTATTGTTTTTTCAAAAATCTTGTAATCTTTTAATGAGTTAATGAAAAAAATTCAATTTTAAGTTGTAGTAAATCTGCCTGTTTTAGTTCTTTTTAGTTTATTGATATTGCTTCATGATTTCTGCTTAAATGTGGTTGCTAAATGCTTATTTGTACTCTATAATCTTATTTCTTCATTTGTTTTTCTCAAAACTCAATTTATTTCATTAATTCTAGTTTAAAAGATGTTTTATAAGTTTAAAAGGGTGTTTGGGCCCATCCTGGTTTGGGGGTGGAATTTCTAAGGTCAAAACAAACGGTTTTGTTATTTAAAGCCATCTTTGCTTTGCTTATTTTACACTTAGGTCCTGTTTTACAAAAGTTTTTTCTACTTATGGTTCAAAACTGTGGTTTTAAAAGAGCTTGTATAAGTTTTTAAGTTAGACTTTATAAAAATACTTTTTGTTGTTGTTTTATGCTTTCTAAAAGTCTCACTATGCACTAGGATTATGCTTGTTAAGGTTTGCATTTGTGCCTTGAGGTTTAGCAAAGTCTGTCAATCCCATAGCATAGCAGTTTTAAAGTCTCAAATGCCACTTTTTGATCTTAGATTTAAGTGTTTTAATGTTAGAATTAGGGTCTGAATTTCCTTGTAGTAGTTGTTTGTGGTATGAAGATTGATTATGTTTTTCAGCTTATTTGCTTGAAATTAGGCCTGCAATTGTTAAAATTTTATCTTAAAGCTTAAAATCAAAACTCTTGCTTTTCAGTCCAAACTGCACTTTTCACGAGCTTATTCCAGCTTATTTAGTTGTTCATGTTGCTTGAATTTTGCTTATTTGCATGCTCACTAGTACTAGCTTATTAGCTTTTCACTTTTCAGCCATTAGCTTTTAGATTAAGCCCCTTAAATTTAGCTTAGACAGTAGCTTAGCAGCCTGTCCTTTATTTTCAGAATTGCCATGGATTTGCTTATTTTTCTAGTTCTGTGTTTATTGCTTATTCATTTGTGCTTATTTTGGTTTGTATTTGCTTATTAAGTATGTTTAAGTATGTTAGAAGCTTGTTAGTTGAGTTGTAGCTTAATTTGAGCTTATTTGCTAAGTCTCAAGTTTAAAGTTCATGTGTTAAGTTTTTTTCTTTAGTGAATCTGCTCATTTGATTTTTCTTGCCTTTAGCTTTTTAGATTTGAGCTTATTTATGTTAATAGTAGCTTAATATGTTTTAGCTAGGTATCTGTTTAGCTGATAAGGTCTTTTGTTGCTTATTCAGTTTCAAATGTGTCAAACAGTTAGCCCTTTGTTACTTAGTCTAAAAAAGCAAATCTGTCACTTTCTTCTTGCTTATTTCTGGCTTATTTTCCAGTTTTGTAAAAAAATTTTTTTTTTAAGATTGTCATTTTAGCTTATTTTATAAGTTTTTAAAAAGAAAAATAAAAAAAATATTTTATAAAAAAGAGAGGTCACAGGGGTCGAACCTGTGACCTCCCCTTTAGCATACTAAGCAATTTAACACACACCACACTACCACCAGCACCAGTAGGGCTATCTGGTCTTATCTTGCACAATTTATTATTTACCCCCTTTTAGCTCATTTTGCTTATCCAACTTATTTTGCTTTTTAATTGCTTATTCGTTCAGCATTTTTTCAGTTTCTTAATTTTCTTAGATTCTACTTAGCTCAAAGTACTTTTTGTAATTTTTTTAGATTTTTATAAATTAGTTTACTATTTTTAATCATTTTATTTCATTAAATCTGTTTTTAATTCATATAAAAAATATAAAAGTAAAAAAAATGTAATTTTTTTTTAAATTTTCTTTCATCATTTAGGACTTGTAAAAATTAAATTTGCATGTGTAGGGTTAAAATTTAATGTTTTAGGTTTTCGAGTCGCGTTTTTACGTTTCCGTATACGTTTTAAAATTCGTTATTGCTTTCGTTTTTAGTGTAGCTTGCCTTTTAATTGTTTTTCCCGTAGAATTAGAAAAACCCAATAAAAATCTTGTTATATTCAAACATCAAATATCAAACCGACTCTCGACTCTCCATTGCATTCCTCGTTGGGAAAAACGACCCGGGTCCGATTTTGAACTTTAATTGTTTTTAAAGTGAAAGATCGATACTTCCAGATATATATATTGTATTTGTGAACTTTTTGACTTGTTGCCTTGGTTAAGGATGATTTGACTTTTCTCTCCCATAAGCTCCTAACCGGACTAATAATGCGTGCTATTTTTGAAAATTAAACTTAAATCAACAATTTTTGAAATGAAGTCAATAACATTTTTGTCTTAGTTCAAATTTATACTTAAATTTTCCAAAAAGAAACTTTCTCTATATATCGTGGTATAAATAATAATTATAAAAAAAATGAAAAATGACAAGGTAATAATATAAACTGTGGGCTGATAAAAGTTTACTGCATCTTGCCGACTCACAACCGATGTGACAATCTTCAAAAGAAGGCCCATAGTAAGAATAATAATCCGAGACTGATAAAAGTTTGCTGCATCTTGCCGGCTCACAACCGATGTTGCAGCCTTCAAAAAGGTCGAGGATTTTAATTGTGTAACATTTCCGTATTTTCAGGTCATTTACAACGTCATATATTTTACTAATAATTTTTTTTTCGTATGCATTTACTTTTAATTATAATAGTTAAGTTAAATCGCGTAAGCTATAAATTATCAATCAATGTAAATGGACACCAAACGAATTAAATTTTTCGTCAAGCAAGCAATATATTATTTTTACGAAAGTAATAATCAACTTTTTTTAAAAAAAAATTTTATAAATTGGTTACGTTTCGCAATTTAATACGATTAGACATTCTCGGAACCACTAAAATTTATCTACGCTTCAACAAATACCCATATTTATATCCAATACATAAAAGTTACAAAAATATATCATATATAGCATATATGTGCCGAAATTAGTGCAATTTATTCAAGGTTTTATAAGAAAAATCTTACACTTGGTCAATATACAACATAATCTTCATGTAATACCTAGCATAACTTGGTTGCTTTGACAAAATACTTTGACCAAGACTTTTCCCCAAAAACCCTTCCCATTGTCCCCTTGACCGAATTCCCCCTCCTTTGACCTAATGACCCCTTCTGAGAAAAGTTTTCTGGACCAATACTTATCCTATATTATACATGTCTACTAGTGATTCAAAGCATAAACACGTAGTAAAATTTTCACAAAATTCCTTCTTTCTCCTCCTTAAGCACACGGCAAACAAACCCCCTTTACATAATCCATACAAATTTTTCTTCAACATATTCAAGCCATCACACATCATTTCTAGATATACTAAGGTGTTTGCAAGCCTTGGTTAACCATTTGCAAGTATTAAAGCAAAGAAAGTAAGATTAAGGTTTATAACCTAATCTAGGGTTTTCTTGTTTGCAAGCTTTGGTTTTATATCTAAACAATGGTTTAGATACTTTGGTTCATCATACTACATCTCATTAAGGTTATCTAAAAACCTTTTATGTCTTTACTTTATTCATCCCCCCCCCCCTTTTTTATGTGTTTTACATTTTCTATATAAACTAATTACATTTAGGATTTTAACATGAAAATGAGTGTTATCAAAGTCACACCAAGTTTCTGTCCAAAATTCGTGTAAATAACATATTATTTTATATTTTTATAAAATTCTACACTCATGACGATTCCAAAAAGGTAAGAAACTCGAAAAACGGATTTATAACGAAGAAGATACATAGTTTACGAGTTATACGTTAATTAAACTTTTATAAAACTAATTTTATAAAATTTACTGTTCACAACAGATACATTTTTGGAAAATAATTATAAAACTTTTAATTACGAAGACGTACTCGAAAGAATCACTAAAACGGAGTTAAAACGAGTAAGATACGACGTTTCAAAGTTATCGAACATTATATATATAAGCTGAAAAACTGTGCACGCTTCAGCAGCTGCTGAAGCTCATTTTCGAGGGCCTTCGGGTCTGATTGAGTCGAAATGTAAAACTACAAAGTTGTTCGGAACGGCATTTTACATAAACCTGCCGATTTTCATAATTTTCGGATGTATATTTTGTAAACTAGACACTATTTCCTGAGATGAATAGTGTTGGTTCGTTTTTTTTTTAATTTTTGCGAAACATTTTGGAACACATTAAATAATATTTATACGTGTTTTTAATCTTTATAAATGTTATTTTACAAAGGCGATTGAACTATTTAACGTTTAGCGAGCTTATACATGGCATTTCATATACTTGTCGCAAATGGGATTTAATCATTATTTCACAAACAACATTTTAGATGGTGATTGAACTAGAAGACCCTATATGTGGTAGTAATCATAAGTATTTATTATAGGGAGTTTCATAATGAGGCCTCTTCGGGGTGGCGTATCGACGAGTTGTTGGATTTACGATTTAAAGTGTCCTAGCTCCTCATACGTTCACTACACGACCTCTAAATTATGATAGCCCGAACGATAGTATGATGAGCTATACGACCTATAAATAATCAAAGTGTTTAGTACTTATTCGGCCTATGTCTAATTAGGTTGCTCTCGACTTGTCCGTGACGCATTTTCACTCTTTGATCTATTTTGTTGATTCATTCACTCAAGGTGAGTTCATAGTCTCGCATTTCAATCTTTTTAATGTTTTATAAATCCGCGAGGGGAATACATGCTCTTTTACAAACTCATATATTTTACTACAATACAATTACTTTTCAATACTTTGTGAGTTCATAGTCTCGCATTTCAATCTTTTCAATGTTTTATAAACCCGCGAGGGGAATACATGCTCGTTTACAAACTTGTATATTTTACTACAATACAATTACCTTTCAATACTTTGTGAGTTCATAGCCCCATTTTTCTACAATTGTTTTACAAAATCTACGGGGTGAATTACATTGCTTGTTTTATATTTTGACTACATAGTGTTTTTCGCAAAATGTATGCTATCCAGAATTACTGCTGAGTATTAATGCTAAGTTTCCTTATTGTCGTGAATGTCCATATTTATCATAAGTCAATTGCTATTATAGTGAGCGCTAGTGTTATGGATAGATCTATCGGGACTGACAATCCCCACCTTTCCTTGGGTCACTAGTTTGATCAGGTGCATTTAACATTGGGAGTACTTTTAGGTTGTTGGCAAGCATCCTATACATTTGGGGCACAAACTTGTTAAGGTTTCGGTGTCATGAGCTTAGTGCAATAATACCTGTTATATATTTAGACTTGGTGAATGTGTTTCCCTTGTCTACCTTACTGGTTTTGGACTTCGAAATATGTACTTAGTCCACCATTACTTCGATCTTGTGGTCCACTTTTAAATACTTCTTGATTTACTGAATCACTACTTGGATTTCGGATGGATTTTGGAAATAACACTTTTAAATGTTGTAACGCTACTCTTCTTCTGAAAATTTACTTAAATTATTTCAATACTACTTTTACTTAAACCTATGAATTCACCAACATTATTGTTGACGTTTTAGCATGTATTTTCAGGTTACTATTTTGCTAGTGGAGCATTGGGAGCATTCGAGTCGCGCGGATATATATTTTTTAATGGCTTATTAACGTCACATTGGGACAAACGTTTTGACAATGTTTTCTATTACATTATAAATGAAACTTGTTGCAACTCTGATCTTTTATTAAATAGAATGACTTTATTTAAAACGTCCATTTTAAGGTCGTTTTCCGTGACTTGTGTTTTGTGCCTTGAAGTCGCACCCCAATGTTACCATTCCGCATGCGATTGTCCTGATCTTTTTTAGGGGTGTTTCAGATGGTATCAGAGTTGAGTCATAGAGAACTAGGGTCTCCTCGCTTTCAAACCTAACTATATGACCATGTTTTTCAAAATTTAGAGTCTTTCCTTGTTTTATCCGATATCCGTGCTTGCTTGCTCCCAGGTAACTTATATACTCTCTTTTGCATCTCTACTTCTATTACATGGGTAACGAGCATTTAATACTTGACTATGATTTCGCTCTCTTATGTCTATCTTATGACGTCTTACTATTTACCTTATATAGGTCAGTTATATAAATATTGATCATTCTGATTTTCGTGTACTTCCTGATTTCTCATTTACTCCCTTGAGCGTCAATACTGGTATTATATAAGGATACCTATACTTATGGGTTAATTTCTTCTTGATCTCTTACAATTAACTTCAACCATTTACGCGACTTTACTTTATTCCTTTTGATGATATCGAAAATTCGGCATATTTTGTAAATTCTACTAGTTACTTTACCATTCGACTCCGAGTTGGAACACTCTTCTTATGATCGCACATGTTGTTTTGTAATCCATCGTTTTGAAGTCTTCCAGTTGATGGGAGTACGAAAATTAACTTGTCACCTCATACGTGTCACCTTGGAGCACCTACCTTTAGAACACGACTCTTTACGTTCATCTTGTTGATTGAATAATTCTTTACGTTCATTTTCTTTGACTACTTCTGCGTTTGTTCGGACATTCTTTATACTTGCTATGATCTATCGCTTTACAAACAATCTCGATGTCAACCTATGAACCATTTTGCTACTGTATCATAAACCATTTTATTATCATTTTGTTGTTACCCTATGAGCTACTTCACGTTTACTTTATTGACTATTTCATTTCGTTATAAAACTATTTGATACATTTCATACACCACACTATTTTGACGAAAATGAGCATTGCATCGTTGGCCCTCAAATATACATAGCCTAATCACCTATGTATATTTGGTGCATAGACTGATTACCTATGCATTCAGGAAGAACCATGTCATGCTGAGAGTAGTCACCTTAAAACCTACACCTCTTCATCAACACAAATTTAAGAGAAATATCCGCATTTTTTCACTGAACCCGTACCTTCTTCAGGTGTTGCAACCTGAGCCTTGAGGACAAGGCTCTTCTAACCGGAGGAGACTGTAACATTTCGTATTTTCAGGTCATTTTATGACGTCATTAATTTCGTCATTATTTCAATATTTTTCTATCTCGTGCGCGGTTACTTTTAATTCTTATTTAAAGTCGCGTAATCAAATCTTTCTTTTCATTTAACGAATTATAACAGAGAAAGTTACACACTAACTTTATAACTTGTGCAACTATTTCCTAGATGAATAGTGTTGTTCGTTTTTAATAAAAAATTAGGCGAAAACATTTTAGAATCATTTATATAATATTTATATGAGTTTTAAATTTATAAATATTATTTTACAAGACGATTGGCCTATTTATACGATAACATTTTACAAACGATAAAAGCATTATATTATTTTTACGAAAATAATAATTGACTTTTTATATTTTATTTTTTTTTATATACATTTAGGCATTCGCGGAACCACCAAAAATTATCTACGTTTCAACAAATATCCATTATTATTTCCAATAATCAAAGTTTTATAAAATTTCACCCATGTTAGCATTGTAGGTCAAATTTTAAATAAAAGACAACAACTAGAACATAAACAATTCAAGTATACACTTTGTATTAAAACTTACCTTTTATTACATCAAGTATTACAAGCTAATATCTAAAAGATCAAAAAAAAAATCATCTAGTACTTCCTTTTTCTTTAATGAAATTCGGCAACAAAGACCAAAAAGGGATAACAAGAAACACATTTCACCAACATAAAACTTGTACAACACAAGACTCATCAAGTATTAGACCAAGACTAGGAACATTGACCAAAGACTCTCCTTGTTTTACTCCCCATGTTTTCCTAAGTCTTGGTATTTGATAAGAGTTCATTTGACTAGCACTTGATACATATAGCACATGCATACTTGAAGATATCATACAACACTTTCATTTACAAAATAACAACAAGTATCTCTCTTTTTCTCTCCCATATCCCACGTCCCAACTCAAAGTTCTCTAAATAATTCACATACTTTTAATTACAACATTTACAAGTATGCTCCCAACATATTTAAGACATACCATGGAGGTTTAAAGGCTTGGTTAAGCTTTCACAAGAGATAAACAAAGAAAAAGCAAGCTAAGGTTTTCTCATCATTCGGGTGCATTTTATTTTTCCGACTTTGCTCCGTATATCTTTGTGAGCCTTCCTTTTATTATTATTTCGATTGTTTCGTTCATTGATTCGATTTTTTTATATATATGTGATGAAATCGATTAGAACTTGCGGCGTTAGTATATTGTTGGTGAATTGATATTAAAGTAGGATTAGAATGAAATTATAAGGTATATTGGATGCATTTTTGATGAGTTTTTGGGATCAAAACCTATATTTAAAACGCATTTTTGTATCCGGGTCGTTTTTGCCAGAAAATAGTCCCTAATGTTTTCGGTCGAGATTTTGAAAAGTTGAATTTTTGTTTATGAAGACAGAATTTTAAAACTTTTATCCTAAACGGATGTTTTGATATAAAATGGGACTTCTAACTCCCAATAATGAAGAAACTGGAGCTAGATCGATATATACACTTTAGTAGAAAAATTGGTCATTTGAAGTATGTATTAAATCTGTCAGGTTTAGTAATTTGATGTTTTGAGCACTTTCGGGTCACCGTTTTCGGCCATCCGGCGAAACATCTAAAGGTTAGTTTCCCGGATTGACTATTTACATAAAATCTTTTTTTTGTCAAAGTCGTAGAAAATGAGATATAACGGGTCAATAATGAAAGTCCAAACTTCTGTATTTTTAATAAAAAATATATATAGTTTCACAGATTCTCGTAAGGGCATTTTTGGTCATTTTTCTGTCAATTTCAGGTCTCGGCTAAAACTAAAAGTTGTTCGGGAATATCATTTCGCTAAAGTTGCTTAGAACCCGAGTAGTCCGTGAAAAGGTGATTTAGTGGGTCGTTTTGGTGGGGGTCAGAACTTAGAAAAAATAAATGTATTTTATCTAAAAAGATCAAACGTAAAGTACACAAGGACATTAGAAAACGTTAACGAACTATGAAGTGATTTCGATTATAAAATAATACGAATAATATATTATCGTAAGTAATTACTTTTGAGGCCGTTGGTCGATTCTAAAAATGAAATAGCATATGATTTGATGGAAAATAGTATATATATAAAATATATAAGTGTTGAGGTTTAGAACGCGCAAGGAGATTTCTCATCACATATGACAAGATATAAATATATATATGTTGTTCGTCGAAACGAAGTACGCATCCGTTGTTCGTATTTGTACGTATTGTATCAAGCGAACGTAATTATAGGTCTGGAATCAAGATCGTTACTACTTTCGTTTGGATTTATTTAGGCTTATTCAATCGCGATCGTTGATCAACGGTGAGTTCATAGTCTCGCAATTTCAATCTTTTTAATGTCTTATAAACCCGCGAGGGGAATACATGCTCATTTACAAACTCTTTATATTTATACTACATTACAATTACATTTCATTACTTTGGTGATTCATAGCCCACCTTTCTCTTTTAATGGTTTCTCTTAAAGTGTTTTCGGGGTGAGAATAACTGCTCCGTTTACTACATAAACTTATTGATTTTATATACGTAAGATTACCCTGACATTTTTACTAAATCTTGATTTGTTTACTACATGATTGAATCGTTGATACCTACCTTTGAAACCGTGAATTTTCGAACAAACATGATTGATTTTCTTATGGATCACAAGTGTTTTATAAATTGTATGCTATCCAGATAAGTGGCCTGAATATAATTGCCTAAGTATCACTAAATTGCCACTTAAGTCCCTACTAATTCATGAACCTAATTACCACTATTGTAAAGCCGATTGTTATGGATAGATCTATCGGACTGACAATCCCCAAAAAACGGTTTCCCTTGGGGTCACCTAGTTTGATCATGTGCATGTTAACATTGAGAGTGTCCGGGTGTTGGCAAAACATCCTGCATTCCAATCTCTTGATTGAAGTACGTTAAGGTTTCGGTGTCATGAGCTTAGTGCAATAATACAAAGTGTTAGACATGATGAATGTGTTTCTCTTGTCTACATTACTTGTTTTGGACTTCGGAATATGTACTTAGTCCACCATTACTTCGATCTTGTGGTCCACTTTTAAATACTTCTTGATTTACTGAATCACTACTTGGATTTTGGAAATAATACTTTGAATGTTGAAACGCTACTTTTCTTCTGAAATATTTCTTAAATTATTTCAACACTGCTTTTACTTAAACCTATGAATTCACCAACATTATTGTTGACGTTTTAGCATGTATTTTCAGGTTACTATTTTGCTAGTGGAGCATTGGGAGCATTCGAGTCGCGCGGATATATATATTTTGAAGGCTTAATAACTTGAGTACTATTTGACAAACGTTTTGACAATGTTTTCTAATACATTATAAATGAAACCTGTTGCAACTCTGATCTTTTATTAAATAGAATATGACTTTATTTAAAACGTCCATTTTAAGGTCGTTTTCCGTGACTTGTGTTTTGTGCCCTGAAGTAGCACCCCATTGTTACCATTCCGCTGCGTTGTCCTGATTTTTGGGGTTGTTACAACTGTTCAAGCTACTTTTCATAAATTTTTTAGATTTTTCTAAATTAGTTTACTATTTTTAATCTTTATTTAGTGTAAATCTGTTTTTAATTCATAAAAAATTATTAAAAAGTCAAAAAAATATAATTTTTTTAAAATTTTCTTTTATCATTTAGGATTGTTAAAAATTAATTTTGCTTTCGTAGGGTTAAATTTATAGAATTTGGTTTTTTAAAGAACGGGATTTGGTCTCGTTATTGTTTTTCTTTGTTTTTAGGGTTTTAGCTTTAATAACTTTCGTTTTTAGTGTGCCTTACTTATTTTTCCCATAGAATTAGCAAATACGATCAAATCTTGTTATATTCAAACATCAAATATCAAACCGACTTTCGACTCTCAAATTTGCACTCCTCGTCGTGAAAACTACCCGGGAATATCATATACTACTCGGATTTCATTGATTTTCTTTCTTTAAACCTTTTCAAGGGTCACTTGATTTGGTTTGGTTAATATAATTAGTATTATTATTTATATATACCTAAATTTAAGAAATCAATTTTTGACGCCGTTGCCGGAGAGGAGTGTAAGACGATTGTCGTTTCCGACGTTTGACAATTAGTGCTTTGAAGATCCTTCCGTGTGAAGTTATTTTGCTTATTTTCTTATAAAAATAAAAAAAATACAAAAAGATTTTCTTTTTATTTTTTATTATTATATATATAAGACAAGAAAAATCAAAAACATAAAAAAATTGTCCTTATATATAAATAAAATAAATCAATTATATAATACTTTCAACTTTGAGTATTATCATTAATAATTTCCTAAACCAAAGATCAAAAAACTTGTCTTTTGTGTCACTTGCGAGGTACGGCTCACCTTTGAAAGTTAAACAAACTATAAGAGGGGTATAAGGAAGGTTGTTCCGAGGAACTACGACCCTAAAGGATAAGGTTTTTAATAGCTTCACGCTTTCCTACTCCTCCGCTCCTTTGTGCGTTTTTTTAAAGAGCTACCGTGAAGCTTGTTGATTATTAGGTTTAAGTTGTCTTATCTCATTTTCCGTTATTAAAATAAATCTTTGTGAATCAATTGTTGAAAAACCAAAAAAAAATTAATTAGTATAATTTCTCTTTTTATATTTCTTTTTAGTGCATGAGCACTCGATCTTCGACTAGGAATCTTTTTCCACCTCTCGAAGATCCCGAACGTACAATTCGAAGAAGAACTCGCGTTGATCCTAATCTTTTGAATAATTTTAAGGAAATTAACATGGCCGCTAACAAAAACGGTGATGACGGACTACTTCCTACAGGAGTTGGTTTACCAGTTCTCGACCTTCGAACAATGGTGGAGTTGTGCCAACCAACTTTGAATGGTCGGGGCGGACCGATCGCCCCAATCAACATTCAGGCAACCAATTTTGGACTCAAGAATGACATGATTCAAAAGTTCAAAATTCGTGTCCATTTCGTGGACCGGGTGATGATGCCAACAAGCATCTTGACAAGTTTTTGCATGTCACCCATAGTATGAAAGTGAATGGGGTCTCCGATGACGCCCTTTGTCTATATCTTTTCCCTTACTCCTTGCAACATCGTGCCGCCGAATGGTTTGATCGTTTGCCAAGGAATTATATCACCACCTTTGACCAAATGGCAAAAATGTTTCTCGGAAAATACTTCCCACCCTCTATGGTGACCAAGTTGAGAAATGATATTACGAGTTTCCATTAAGAACCCGATGAATCATTATTCGAAGCATGGAAACGTTACAAGCTTTCAATTGATAGATGTCCTAACCACAACATGTTACCCGTGACTCAAATAGATACTTTCTATAACGGGTTAACATTGAGGCATCGTGATACTATCAACGCTGCTGCCGGTGGAACTTTTATGACAAGACGACCCGAAGAGTGCTATGATCTCATCGAGAATATGACCGCTCACCACAATGATTGGGACATTTCAGCCCAACGGAGTGAGTCATCTAGTTCTATCACTTCTTTTAATCCAGAAATAGCATCCCTTAAGCTTGAAATGGCAGAAATCAATAAGAACTTAATGAAAATGCTTCAAACAAACCAACAAATTAATTCCGTAACACCGAGTTGTGAAACTTGTGGTGGTCCTCATTCTTACATTAATTGTCAAGCCACCGTTGGCCAAACTCAAAACGTATATGCTGCGGGAGCCTGCAATCAAGGTGGTAATACTTACCAACCTCAAGGTAACCGTAATTTGCTTAGCTATCGTTTAGACAATTATCTCGGACCACCAGGGTTTAATGTGAATCAAAATCAAAATTGAAACAATCAAAATCAGAATCAGAATAGGAATCAAGGAAACAACCAAGATCGAAACCAATTTTTCCAAGGAGCTAATCATGTTCAAACCCCAACACCGGCTTATCAAGCCCCGACTCCGGCTTATCAAGCCCCGCCTTACCAAGTTCATCAAGCTCTGATTCCTCAACCGCAAGTTGTAACGAATGTCGAATTCTCGAGCTACATGAAGGCAAATGATGCCATTTTGAAAAACATGCAAACAAACATGACTACATTGACCAGTTCTACTAATGATCTTAAGAATATGTTGGGCCAATTCATGAAAATGAATACCGCTTCTACCTTGGGATCGGGAACACTCCCTAGTAATACCATTACTAACCAGAGGGAAGATTTGAAAGGTATCACCACCCGAAGTGGTGTTGCTTATAAGGGGCCCACAATTCTTACTACTTCTTTTTCTTCTAAAGTAGTGGAACGTGAAACCGAGGTGACAAATGACACGGTACCTCCTACTAATAACGGAAGTACCAAAGACGTCCAACCTCCGATTGTCCAAGTTGAAACTCAAGTACCAAATTCTGAGCCAGTTGTTGCTCCCGTTGTTGAGCCCGTTGAAGCTCTCGTTAGTGCTCCGAAGCCTAACCCGAAACCGTCAATTCCATATCCTTCTAGACTTAATGATCAAAAGCTCCACGAAAAAGGTAACAACCAAATGGAGAAATTTTTCCAAATCTTCCAAGATTTGCATTTCGACATTAGCTTCGCGGATGCTCTCATTCTCATGCCTAAGTTTGCCTCGACCATTAAGAGTTTGTTAAGCAATAAAGAAAAATTGTTTGAATTAGCAAGAACTCCGTTGAATGAGCATTGTTCGGCGATTCTCCTCAAAAAGTTACCCAAAAAACTTGGAGACCCCGGAAAGTTTCTCATCCTGTGTGATTTTCCCAGAATGGATGTATGCTTAGCCTTGGCCGATCTTGGCGATAACATTAACCTCATGCCACTTTTCGTGTGGAAAAATCTTTCCCTTCCCGAACTTACTCCTACTTGTATGACTCTCGAACTTGCGGACCAGTAAATTTCTCGACCGATCGGTGTCGCCAAAGATGTCTTCATAAAAGTGGGATAGTTCCATTTTCTGGCCGACTTTGTAGTCGTTGACTTTGATGCCGATCCCCGAGTTCCTTTAATTCTCGGAAGATCCTTTTTAAAGACCGGACGTGCTTTGATTGATGTTTACGCGGGAGAATTAACTCTTCGTGTTGGCAATAAAGCCGTAACATTCAATCTTGATCAAACTTCGAGATACTCCTCTAATTATGATGATATATCGGTTAACCGAATCGATGTCATTGACGTTGCTTGTGAGGAGTATTCTCAAGAAGTTCTTGGATTTTCCGTGAGTGGCAATCCCACTCCATCTACGGAACCAATTGTTTCTACCTCTTCTCCTACCCTCACTCCCTTCGGGGATAGTGATTTTCTTCTTGAGGAAACCGATGCTTTCCTAGCTATTGAAGATGAGCCAATTTCACCAGAAATTGATGACTTTTACTATGATTCAGAGGGAGACATTCTTCTTCTTGATGATCCATCATCACCACCTCTCCCTCCACAAGAACTTAAAGTTGTTGAACCTAAAAATGAAAAATCTTCTATTGATGAACCACCCGTGGTCGAACTTAAGGACTTACCGCCTCATCTTGAATATGCATTTTTGGAGGGTGATGATAAATTACCCGTCATAATTGCTAAAGACTTGAAAGATGAGGAAAAAGCCGCTCTCATAAAGGTTTTGAAGTCACATAAGCGAGCCCTCGCTTGGCAACAATCCGACATTATGGGTATTAACCGGGAATTTTGTACACGCAAGATTCTAATGGAGGATGACTTTAAATCGGCGGTCCAACATCAAAGACGGGTGAATCCTAAAATCCATGACGTTATCAAAAAGGAGGTTCTAAAACTCCTTGATGCCGGATTGATTTACCCTATCTCGGATAGTCCTTGGGTGAGCCCCGTGCATTGTGTACCTAAAAGGGTGGCTTTACTGTTATTAAAAATGAAGAAAATGAGTTAATTCCTACTCGATTGGTTACGGGGTGGCGTGTATGCATTGACTACCAAAAGTTAAATGACGCCACCCGTAAAGACCACTTTCCATTACCTTTTATGGATCAAATGCTTGAAAGACTAGCGGGAAACGAATACTATTGTTTTCTCGATGGTTTCTCGGGTTACTTTCAAATTCCCATCGACCCTCAAGATCAAGAAAAGACCACATTCACGTGTCCTTATGGAACGTTTGCCTACCGTCGCATGCCTTTCGGCTTATGCAATGCACCGGGCACGTTCCAAAGGTGTATGATGGCTATCTTTCACGATATGATCGAAAAAACGATGGAAGTCTTTATGGACGACTTCTTGGTCTTTGGGAATTCATTCGGAACTTGCCTCTCCCATTTGGACAAGATGCTTAAATTGTGTGAAGACACCAATCTTTGTCTAAATTGGGAAAAGAGTCACTTTATGGTCAAGGAAGGAATTGTCCTTGGCCATAAGATTTCCAAGAACGGGATTGAGGTTGATAAGGCTAAAGTTGATGTTATTGCTAAGCTACCTCATCCCACCACCATCAAAGGAATTCAGAGTTTTCTTGGTCACGCCGGGTTTTATCGTAGATTTATTCAAGATTTCTCGAAAATAGCCGGGCCGATGACCCGTCTTCTTGAAAAAGATACTCCGTTCTTCTTCTCCAAAGAGTGTATTGAAGCTTTTCAAACACTTAAGAAAAAATTGACCGAAGCACCAATATTAGTTGCCCCCGATTGGGACTTGCTCTTTGAGCTCATGTGTGACGCGAGTGATTTTGCAATAGGCGCAGTCTTGGGGCAACGAAAAACAAAACATTTTCAGCCTATACACTATGCAAGCAAAACCATGACGGATGCTCAAGCACATTACACTACGACGGAAAAAGAATTATTAGCCGTGGTGTATGCTTTCGAGAAATTCTGGCCTTACTTGGTCTTGTCAAAAAGCATAGTGTATACGGATCACTCGGCATTAAAATACCTTTTTAATAAGCAAGATGCTAAGCCGAGATTGCTCCGGTGGGTTCTCCTCCTTCAAGAATTTGATATCATCATCCGTGATAAAAAAGGAGCCGAGAACCTCGCGGCCGACCATTTGTCTCGATTAGAGAATCCTCACCAAAGTGTGCTCGATAAAAAGGAAATAAATGAAACGTTTCCTCTCGAAACACTTAGTATGGTATCTTTTCGTGGTGATTCTAGTACCCTATGGTTTGCCGATTTGGCTAATTACCATGCGGGGAACTTTGTTGTGAAAGGGATTTCGTCCCAACAAAAGAACAAATTCTTCAAAGACGTGAAGCATTACTTTTGGGACGACCCCTTCTTGTTTAAAATCTGTGCGGATCAAGTCATCCGGCGGTGTGTTCACGGCCAAGAAGCCATTGATATTCTTAAGGCTTGCCACAATGGACCCATCGGGGGACATCATGGCCCGAACTACACCGCCAAAAAGGTGTTTGACTCCGGTTTTTATTGGCCCACAATTTATCGTGATGCCCATGACTTAGTCAAATCATGTGACTCTTGTCAACGTCACGGGAAAATCTCACAAAAAGATGAAATGCCCCAAAATGCCATCCAAGTTTGCGAGATTTTCGACGTTTGGGGCATCGATTTTATAGGACCGTTCCCGTCTTCACGAGGGAACAAGTATATACTAGTGGCCGTTGACTACTTGTCTAAATGGGTTGAAGCGAAAGCGCTCCCCATTAACGATGCCCGAGTTGTTGTTAAAATTTTAAAATATCTCTTTGCTCGGTTTGGAACTCCCCGCGCTATCATTAGTGACCGCAGTATGGTATTCGCTATTTTATACATATATTTTTCCTTGAAAAACGACCCCAAAAGACCAAAAACATAATGAAAAATGCATATATATGTTTGTTTTTGTGTTTGTGTATGTGCAGGTACGAATATTAAATATATGAACAAAAATGAAGACAAAGCCGAACAAAACCGAGCACGGGATCGGAAAGAGCGTGAGAAATCGAGTCTAACGGTGCCCTCAGATCTTTTTGGGCCAGCCCGTAACCCGTTTAATGGGTTGGGCCAGCCCATTATTGCATAAGCCCAAAATAACAACCCACTTATTAATTTATATTGAAAGGAGATGATATAAGCTTGCATCACAGGCACATGCTTGGAAAATAATTCATAATGCATCACGTGAGTGTCCACTTTCTTCTTATTTGGTGAATCAGATGTGAACGCGTGGCAAGAGTTTATACACTTTCAATTCATTTGAATTGGATCATTTTATTACTAAGCTGCGATCAGTGTGACATGAAAAGGGGCTCAATGATTGGATAATAATCACCCAATGATGAGGCAAAAATTTACACTTCTTCCCCCTCTCACCCATATAAATTGTAACCACTCCCCTCATTTTTCCCCATCTAGTTAGTTAGTTAGTTTTATTTTTTTAGTGTAGTTTTTATATTTTTTAGCTTATTTCAAAAATGTAATTGCTTATTTCCATTTTTATGCTTATTGTACTCAACTCTTGTCTCAAGCTTTTTAATATAATGTAATAGATTTGGCTTTAAAGTTGATTATAAATCGCAACCCATGCTTATCCGTAGCAGTAATATGGTAGTTTAGTAGTAATGAATAAGTGTTTTGTGATGTGAGGAGGCTCGCCTCTTTCTTTCTCGTGTGCTTGTGTTTTTGTGATGATTGTCCAGGATTGTCCCGAATTTTGAAGCCTCTCGTGCTCACGGTTTTTGTCCTTCGTTCACTCAGAGTTCAATTCAGCAGACGTCATTTGGGGAATCCAATATCCAATCGTATCGCTAAACGTTTATCTATTAAGCATACTTAATAAACGGCTTTAGATTTAGTAGATAGAAAACCCTTCTTAAAACATTTGAGGACAAATGTTTTAAGTTCTAGTGTGGGGCGGGGGGGGGATCTATCGATTGTTTGTGCCTGCTAGCCAGTTTGTATTTCACGTATGATCCTGTTTTTTTTCACACCAATATACCAAAAAAATGAAAATTTAAAAAAAAAATTCAAAAATAAAATAAGTGTTTTGTCACAATTTTGACTTTCCTGGTGGGTAGAATAAGAATAAATTTTGACTCAATCGAGCGTGTTGAGCTCTAGCTTGTTCCTTAACTTTTAGACTAAGCATTCGCGAATCTTTGCGAAGAACGAAAAATTGTGGAGTTAAGTATGAGTTTGATGCTAAACAAGATTATTTGGAGAATCTTACAAGCTCTTAGTGTAGTTTGTGGCTTTTTCTCCCATAAGCTCCTAACCGGACTAATAATACGTGCTCTTTTTGAAAATTAAACTTAAATCAACAATTTTTGAAGTATGGATGATATCAATAATTTTAGTTCAAATTTATACTTAAATTTTCTAAAAAGAAATTTTCTCTATATCTTGGTAATATAAAAAAATGAGGTAATAATAATAAATAAAGTGGGCTATTAAAGTTTCGCTTTCTCGCCGGCTCACCAACCGATGAGCACAGTCTTCTATAAATAAGGCACATAGTATTTATCCGAGACTGATAAAAGTTTGTTGCATCTTGCCGGCTCACAACCGATGTTGCAGCCTTCTAAAAGGTCGAGGATTTCATTAGTTTAATGGATGTGTAATTATATTAAGTGTAGTAAACGTGAATTAATAAATATAGGGAAAATCTCTTTTTCTTAAATTTAATTTGCTTTTGAACTAAGACTATTACATTTTAAGTTGTAATTTTATGTATATACGGGAAACCTAAGGGTTTTGAAACCGAAGGTCCGTGAGTCCCGATACTAGTCTCTGTGGGGTGTCAAAAGCCTGGTCACTTAGCCGCAAGGTTGGGATGTGCCAAGACGAAAGTCGCTACATGGGATGATCTCGCCTTCAAACTCATTATTCTCGGGTGGAACGTGAAGCATAGAAATTTTGTAAAACGTTGATCCATGGTTGAAATTCGAAATGGCACATTCACTAAGATATAAATAATTTGTGGGAGTGAAATGTTTTCCACAGTTTACTAATATGGAGTAGTGTTAACATTTTTAATTGTATTTAAACGTGATTTCTTTTAAGCTTGGTTTGGAATAAGTGAAAAGTCGGGGACGATGATTTTATCCTTTTAGGGGCAATTTAGGATTGAAATGTATCTTGTTTTATGACCCTAAAGTTATAAAAATAACGAAAGTCAAATATGTTAGTTGCTTAAAAGAAAAGTACAAAAAAATGAGAAAAAGGAAAAATACACAAATATGTGTGTGAATAAGTGTAAATATTTAAAAATAGTAAAAACGGGGCTTTTCTAAACTATTGATTCTTTAATTCCCCTTGATGAACACTTAGCTACTTGCGTGAGGTTAATTTGTCGAGGGATTGAGTCTTAGTTTTCTTTAAGTTTTTACTTGTGGCATTGCGTGAGGACAGGCAATTTGTATTATGGGGGATTTTGGTATGTCTTTACTTATACATACCATTTTCCATTAAAAACAGACTAAAATGACCAAAAACGTACCCGAAAATACATTGTATTTGTATGTTTTGCATTTGTATTGTGCAGGTAACGGATATCTAAGAAAAAGACAAAAACAAAGCCAAAACGACAAAACCGAGCACGAGAACGGAAAGAGCGTGAAGAAAAAGTCAAAATCCAAGCCAAAAATTAAAAAGTCAAAGTCAAAAAGTCAACCAAAGTCAACCCCGACAAAGTCAATGTTCAACCGGGGGGGGGGAGGGGGGACAAACGTTAAGTCAAAGCGAAGTCTGAAAATACGATGAAATACTTAATGGGCCCACCCGTACCCATCTAATGGGCCGGGTCAGCCCATTAATGTATCATATGAAGACTTAAATGGTTAAAAAAACCATTTTGGGCCCAAACAAATACTAAGCCCAATCCCCTTTTTAACTGCAGTTAAGCCCAAAACCCCTTAACCCTTAACGCTGTTAAGTCCAAAGGACTGTGGGTGTAAATCACACACACACTTAAAGGGGCTTTCCTGCCACCTTCCTTAAACTTATAAATCACCACAAGGGACTGAAAGTGTAATAACATTTACTAAGGTTTAAAGGGCAAAAACCTGCCAAATCCCCAAACCTTCACCCCTGTTTTTACTAAAACAGATATACAAATAGAACAACACTCTTTCCCGCCAATTTGCCGTTTTTATGTCTTCTTCCCTCAACCCCTGCACCCCCTGCAACAAAACAACAAACTTATCCCCATCTCAACCAAACCCTACTTCACATGGCCAATTGCCATGTTGTAATCCACCTCTTACTCCTTTCATTCAGGTAGATGACAAAGAATCAAGGGTTGAGATCAAACCCCTTGGAGGACAATCAAGATGGATGGCCAAGATGAAGACTTGACTTCTCCTCACACCAAAAGCACACCTCAGTTCTCACTCACAAAAGAAACACAAGTTCAAGACCCAAGACTTTAAAGATGTTTCTATAAATAGGTCCTTATTGTGAGCCTTTGAGAGAACCTAGTTTTACTTTTCAGCTTATATTAGTCTGTTTTTAACTTATTGTACTTTCTTTTAAGCATTGTAATTTTTAGTTTAATGAAAATCTAAGTTTTATTGTCAAATTCTGTTTTTAATATTAATGCAATCTATGTTTTAAAAAGTATGTTTTAAGCTCTCATAGTCTGTTTTACTACTTATTTCAGCTGCTAACTTAAGCATTATAAGTTTTCCCCATAACTTATAAAGTTTAAATCATTTTTACCAAAAATCACAAAAAAATAAAAAAATACATGAAGAACTCTGGAGCATGGTGTATTATGGATGGCCATGGGTTAGAACCTCATGGGAGGTGTTAGGATAATGGTTTGGTGGTGTTTTATTCAATCTTAAAGCTAAAGGACCCTTGTAAGTTCCTTTTTCAGTTTTGCTTAATTTTAAGCTCTTGCTTATTGACTGTTGTTTGGTGCTTATTTATTGCTTATATCTGCTTATCTATGCTTATTAATGATGTTTTTAGTTTATATTGCTTAGTTGTAGTTTAAAAATCATTTGTTTGAAGTTTTCCTTAAGATCTGTCATTTTAGCTTAAAAAAGTAGCATAATCTGTTCTAGCTTATTCTAGTACTTATTAGTTGTTAAAATCTGCTTATTACCACTTATTAGACTTGTTAATCATCTGGTATTAGGAAAATTGAGTTTAAATCAGTTTTAATCAAGTTAAAATGTTGAAATCAGTTTTAAAAGGGGTGTTTGGTTTAACTAAGTTTGTGGGTCAAAATGGGTCAAAAATGGTTTAGACTATTGGGTCAACTTAGTTTAGCCTAAATTAGTTATAAACTTCAGTTTTTCAAAAGGTCTTAAGTGTTAAAATTTAGTTTTAAGAGTTTTAGAAACCACTATTTGAATCTGTTTTAGAAACCACTATTTAGTTTTAAGCTTATTTGAATAGATTTTCATAAGTAGCTTTTGTGTGTTGTTTTTAGCAGTTCATGTGTTCTTAAGATGCCACTTAGAATGGGTTTGTATAGGTCTACAAGTTTGTATAGGTCTTGTTAAACATTCTGTCAAAATTTGCTAAGTATCTTTTTAAATCCAAAACTGCTTTTTCAATTGCTTATTGTGGCTTATTCTTAATTTCAAAATGATTTTTGAATGTTGCTACTTGTTCTTTGAAGTCCAATTTTGATCTGTTTTGAGGTCTTACAGCCATAAGGATCCATTAAAGGGCTTAAAATTAAGCCCAAAAGTGCCCTTATAGGCTGTCTGGCTAGCAGTTTTAGTACATTTTGCTTATTTGCTTTTTTGTGCTTATTTGCTTGTTTCCTTTGCTTATTTTTGTTTAGATTTGCTTATTAGGTGTAGGTGCTTATCTGTCTTAGCTTATTTAGTAGTTGCCTTAGCTTATTTAGTTTTTAAAAGCTAAAAAAATTGCTTTATATAACCTAGTGTTATAATAAGGCTAACTATGATCATAAAATGTGCTTTTTCTTGTGCTTATTTTTGGTTTATCATTAATAGTGTTCTTTGTTAAATTTTTTTGAATGGGCCTTATTTTATTAGTTTCAAAAAGAAAAATAAAATAAAATGTTTTCAAAAAAAGGAGAGGCATGGGGGTCGAACCCATGACCTCCACCTTTCCAAACCAAAGCCTCACACACACACTCTGCTACCATCAGCACCAGATAGGGCCATCTGCCATACTTTGCACAATTTATTTTCTGTCAAAGCATGGCCAATGGTTCGTCAGGTAACATTTAGTCAGTTAGACACATGGAAAGTAAGGTGTAACCTTGCTCAAATCTTTGAGGAAGTTCCTGCCTGTAGGCAAACCTTCCCAACATTGGCTAACACCTTGAATAGGTCGCATATCTGGGTTTTACTTTGCCCGCTTACCGAAATCGTTTACAACCCCTTTCAAGGGTGAGCCTTTGAGCATGACCCTATCACAACTTCGAACTCCATCGGCTTTCGCTTCAAATCAACGTAGCTCTTTTGTCGATCCTGTGTAGCTGTATTTCTCGGCTTGATCAGGGACAATCTTTCCGTTTGTTTCTTGGATCATTTCCGGACCAGCAGTTGGGCTTTCTCCAACTTCGGCCCTGCATACTAGGTGATAAAATTTTTGCCATAAAGTGACTCATAAGGTGACGGCTTTAGGCTAGCGTAGATATTGTTGTTTATATGAAAATTCGGCTAATGGAAAATGCTTGACCCCAGCCTTGTTGCAATATATTAGCTTATAGACTACTAGGTTATACCTTAGAACTCTTTGGTTGTGAGTTGTGGTGTCGTGTTCGTGGATTTGTGTCTCGGGTGTGGTGACCCGAACGAAGAGAGAAAAACAATATGGTTTATTTGGTTGAGTGTTTGTGTGTTTATAAGTTTCAAGAAGTGTTAAGTGTCAATGTGAGTGTGTATATATATAGGCATGAGAACTAGTTAGCCTTCCTAGTTCCCAAATCAAACCAAATTGTGCCCTATGGTGTGGTTTTGTGGTTTCTAGTTAGCCACACATGGTTTTGTGGTTTCTAGTTAGCCACAGATGGTGTCAAAACCGTGTGACGACTTAGGAAGCTTGGTGATAAAATCCATCGTGATATTTCCACTCGGGTATTGCTGGTTGTACTAACAATCCTGATGGCCTTTGATGTTCGGCTTTGACCTTTGCACATGTCAAGCACTTGCTAACATATGTGGCGATGTCAACTTTCATATTGGGCCACCAATATAGCTTTTTCATGTCTTGGTACATCTTTTCTGAACCAGGATGGATAGAATACTTCGACTTGTGGGATTCGCGCATAATCACGGATCTTAAGTCACCATAGCAAGCTAACCAACTCCTTCCATTTAAACATAAAGTTCCATCAACGAGTGGTTCTAATTTTTCCTTGGGTATATCCTTTCTGGTCCTACCACCTACGTCTTCATTCTCAAGATTCTCTGGTTTCAGGGCTTCGATCTGAGATTCTAGTATTTATTTAGGAAGATCTAAGCCAATAGTCATAACTAAGGCTCGAACCCGCAATGGTTCAATTCGTTCCTTACGGCTCAATGCGTCGGCTACTACGTTTGCCTTCCCCGGGTGGTAACGAATGTTACAATCGTAATCACTTAGCAATTCAAGCAAACGGCGTTGCCTCATGCTAAGCTCCTTTTGGTCAAGAATGTGTTGTAGGCTTTTATGGTCGGTGAATACGATGCATTTGGTTCCATATAGATAATGCCTCCATATCTTTAGAGCAAACACCACCGATCCAAGTTCTAAATCATGAGTAGTGTAGTTCTTCTCGTGAATTTTTAGTTGTCGAGAAGCATAGGCAATCACCTTCTCTCTCTGCATCAATACAACACCTAAACCCTTGTGTAACGCATCACAATAGATAACAAAGTCTTCGCTTCCTTCAGGTAATGCCAGAATCGGTGCACTGCATAACTTCGGTTTTATTTAACCTGAAAAGTGTTTTTTCCTTTTATCCCTAATCCAATTTATTCCTTTCTGAGTAAGCTTCGTATTGATTTAGTAATTCTTCGAATAATTCCTTTCAATGAACCTTCGATAGTAACCAGCAAGACCTAAAAATTAGCGGATCTCCGTCGGTGTCTTAGGAGATGCCCAATCTTTGATAGATTCTATCTTGGCCGGATCCACATGAATGCCTCGGCTATCAATGACGTGACCGAGAAATTGTACCTTCGGGATCCAAAATTCACATTTTGAAAACTTGGCATACAATTTCTCCTTCTTAAGCAATTCCAAAATTGCCTTAAGGTGTTCTTCGTGTTCTTTCTTGTCCTTTGAATAGATAAGTATGTCATCAATGAAGACGATTACGAACTTATCCAAGTAGGGCTTGCACACTCGGTTCATGAGGTCCATGAATACCGCAGGTGCGTTTGTTAGCCCGAATGGCATAACCTGAAACTCGTAATGACCATACCGAGTTCGAAATGCCGTCTTTGGGATGTCTTGCTCTCGTACTCTAAGTTGGTGATAACCCGATCTCAAATCTATCTTCGAATAAATACTAGATCCCTAGAGTTGATCAAATAAATTGTCGATCCTCAGGAGCGGATAACGATTCTTCACCGTCAATTTGTTTAACTCCCCGTAGTTAATGCACATCCTGAATTACCCATCCTTCTTTTTGACGAACAAGACAGGGCTTCAACAAGGTGGGAACATAGGGCTATGACGCCCTTGTCGGAAAGCTCTTGTAGTTGTTCTGACCATTCCTTCATTTCGGACGGTGTCGATCGATACGATGCTCGAGCTACGAGAGCGGCTCCTGGAATTAAGTAGATCTAGAATTCCACTGATCGAGCTGGAGGAAGACCCGACAAGTCCTCGGGAAACACTTTGGGAAAATCTCGGACGATTGGTACGTCTTTAAGTCGCTTTCCTTCTGACTTGTTCTCCTATTTCTTGGCGGATATTTGTGCCAAAAAGGATCCTGACTTCCTTTGGCCTGTACTCTTGGAGCCTGTGAACATGAGATATATGGTCAACCGAAGATTTCTCCTGTCGGTATTTCGTTACTATGAAAAATCAAGGTTGTCAATGCCCAGAGGGGTATTCGAAACTGTTTTATCACACACGATTCACGGCGTGACACCTTCTTTATCCATTCCATGCTGATTAATAAGTTGAAACTACCATTCTTCAGGGCATTAGATCTATGTTGAACGGATGGTTTAAGAAATTTAAAGTGCAACCCCGCATTATAGTGTCTACCCCGACTATTTTCCCATCAGCTAATTCGACATCGTAACTATTTTCTAGTGGAGTTAGGGCGATGTTAATTAGGGAACTAAATGCAGTAGATATAAAGCTTCTATCAGCACCAGTGTCGAATAAGATAGATGCATAGCGGTTGTTTAAGAGGAACGTACCCGTGACGACATTGGAGTCTGGGTCCCTCGATGCTGTGTCCTTTCTTTTCCGCATTCCCAATGCATACACCCGCTATTTGCACTCCTTTTCCCCATCTTTTTCTTCAACTTGGGATAATCTCTCTTGAAATGTCCTGGAGCTCCACATTTAAAACAACCATTCCCTTTGGGATTTGCCCACATTGCCCTTCTGAGTATTAGCAACATTTGTGTTGCCAAAACTCCTACAGTCGCGGGCAAAGTGCCCTACCTTGTTGCACTTGTACACTTTTGAGTACACGGGCCATTGTGGTGAAATGGCAATTGGTGCACTTGGGCAAAGATTCCCCCTTACGGAGTCTTTTGTCACCATGTTTCACCATATTGTAGACCTTGGCGACATTATCTGACTCTTGATGGGTTGTTCGTTGATGAACCATTGGTTGTTTTCTGGATGAATGTCTTAAGCCTTCCTTGTGTTGTTTGACTGTCTTTCCGCATAGGTGCGGTTTGTTTATATCAATCTTGTCTTTGGCCAACTCATTAGTATCTCTTCCTACGTCTTGGGTGTCTGGACAAGTCTGGCGACTGCTCTTGTCACTATGGCATATGAGCGCAATGGTCGTGACGAGAACGCTTCAGCAGCCACGGTGGGAGTGTGGCGCTTGAGTTCTAGATCCGGTGGGGGCGATCGCGTGAGTGACGGTTATGTGGACGCGGGCACGGGAGGGTCACGAGGGGAAAGCAAGAAACTAGAAAGTCGGTTGGTAGAGAGAACCGTAGAAGGTGTCAGAGGGATAGCGATGTTCCTTACATGTGTGAGCAGTTGTCAACGTTGTAAGAGTAGAACCTTGATATGTACGCATGGTGGGAGGGCGTTTTGGTTTCGTGGTGTGGGGTGGTATTAGGTCTGCTGGGGTAGTCTAAGAAAATGTAGTGGATAATGTCAAGTCTGTAAATGACAAGACGTTGGATGCGGCCTATTGCTATGGCCGGTGCTATCTTTACACTCTCATCCTCACATTTCGTGTCTCCCCCCCCCTCAGACCAACACATCCCAATACCAATAACGCCTCCCCCCACCCCGGCCCCCCCCGCCGACAGCTGAGCGGGGGGGGAAGGGGGAGGTGGGGTGTATTGGAGATTGGGGGTGGTGTGGGGGGTGTGGTGAGGTGGGTGGAGGGGTAGGGGTGGGTAAGGGGTGTTTGAGGGACACGAGTGTGTGGGAGGGTGTGGCTGGTGAGGGTGTGGGGGGTAGGGAGGAGGGTGTGGGTGAATTGTGTGTGGTGTGGGTGGCGGTGTGGGCTGGAAAGGGAATTGGTGAGTGACGGGGAGGTGAGGGTGCTGAGGGTGGTGAGTGGTGTGGGGGGGTGTCGGTGGGGGGGTTGGGGGTGGGGGATGTGGGTGGGGGGGTAGGGTTTGGGGTGGTGGGTGAGGGGGGGGGGAGGGGGGAGGGTGGTGTGTGGGTGTGGGGTGGTAGAGGGGAGTTGTTTGGTTGGTGGTGGAGGGGTGGGGTGGTGGGGGGGGTGGGAGGGGGCCGGGGTAGGTGTGGGGTGGGGGATGTGTGTTTTGTGGGATGATGCTGGGCGACAGGTGTGGAGATGTTGTGAGGGGTTGGGTGGGTGGGGTGGAGCGGTGTGGTGAGTGGTGAGGCGGGGGGTGGGTGTTGTTTGTGGTGGGTTGGCGGGATGGAAGGGTATGGAGGCGTGGGTGAGTTGTGTCGGGGGTGGGTGGGGGTGGGTGGGTGTGGACCGTGGGTGGTGAAGTAATGGGGGAAGGGGGGAGGTGTGTGAAAGGAGGGGCGCGTGGGGGTGTGGTTAGTTGGGGGTGGGGTGGGTGAGGGGGATGGGGGGGGGTGGTGGGGGGGGTGTGTGTGGTGGTTGGGCTTGGGGTGGGGGGGGTGGGGTGGTGGGGGGGGGGGGTGGCTGTGGGTGGGAGCGTGCGGGATGGTGATTGGGGTGTGGGGTTGGGGTTGTGGAAAGGTGGGTGGTGTGCAGGAGGGAGTTGAGGGTGATTTGGTTGTGTGTGGAGGGGGGGTTGGTGTGTGGGGGGAGGTTGGGGGTGTGGAGGGGAGGGTGTGGAGGAGAGGTGGAGGAGAGGTTCCGTGGGGGGGGGGGAGGGGGGATGGTGTGGGGTGGGGGGGAGTGGTGGGTGCGGGGTGTGGGGTAGGGAGAGTTGGGTGGCGGGGCTGGGGTGGTGGTGTGGGGTGGTGGAGGTTTGGGGTGTGGCGGGGGGGTGGCGGGGGGGTGTTGGCTTTCCTCTTTTGATATATTTTGTTATGATTTTTTTTTTTTATGTTGTATTTGCTGTGTTTTTTTGTATTGTTAGATTTGATGTTTTTTTTTTTTTAATTTTTTTCATTTTTTTTTTCTAGCTATTCATTTATTTTTTTTTTTTATTTCATTTTCTTAATTATTTTTATATTAGTGATTTTTTTTTTTTATAATCAAGGTTAGCTTTGGAAACGTTGAGTGTATGTTTGGATACATCGTTACCTTTGACACTTTCGGTTTCTACCATCGATTTCTAGTTTCTTGAATTTCACTCGTGGACAATACGTGTCCGTCATTTTCTTCTGAGTTCTTTCATAAGTAGTTTATTGAATATGCTCTAGGATCCCTAAGGTTCTTGTTGGACCATTTGCACCATAGTCAAAGCAGCCCTAACAGGTAAAGGTGGCAACTTAACCTGATTTTCAATAGCTCAACACACTGCTATTGAAAGACTGAGTCCATCTTTTCAATTCACCAGGTTTTAAACCGACATCGCCTTCATTTCTTGTGATGTTCTAATGGTTGACATTTTCATGAATTCAGCGTTAGAAACCAGGGCGTGTTGTTGTTTGCACAATTCCGTCGGTTATCCCCATGTGAACTGTGGCTTCCATCTTCATTGGTGGAGTTTCGCAGGAAGACAGAAGAGCTTGATCAATCATAGCTTGAACAGATTTTGTAGTCATGTTGTTTGGGTTGGTGTTGTTAGGTGGGGTATTCGGTCCTCGTCTTGTCACAGGTGCCATGATTCAGTAGTCAAAAATCATATTGGAGACAAAACGTGGAGGTCATAATATGACGAGGATTTACAATGTATTTACTATGAGACAAACACACAAGAGAGGTTTATAGTACATACCTTAAAACATCTATTTCATAATAACTTGGAAATTTTACATGAAATAGTTTCTGGTCACAAAATACAATACCAAAAAGATCTAAGGTTTGCTAGGGGGATAAAAGGAAAAATGCCATAATAACTTAACATGCCTGTACAACGGCTAGAAAAATAGAAAATAATAACATAAACCACTATATGTGACTGTCAGCATCCCCAAAAGCATCATGTTCATCTGGAATCCTAGCATCTGGTCCTGGCTGTCTAGCTCTCTATTGCCCTCGCAGTGCTAACAACTAGGCCTGCATGTCACTCATCTCTCGTCTCATGTCTCTCATCACTCAGAGAATCTCTACCATCTGTCCCTTACGTTTTACGGCCATGTCTCTTTCGAAGCATCTGCACCATCTTGCCTGTGCATCTATGAGCGGGTCTAATGTACCAGGTGATGTGTCTGAATTAAGAGTACTAGGCAGCTGTAGTTGTGTCTGATGTGCCTGGATCTGGGTCTCGTGTGCATACACATGGTCACGGTGGGTCTGAAGCTCATGATGGACTGCCTGACTCAATCCTATCGAGTGAAGCCTAAGCCTCTCGGGATAGCATTATGCTCCTCCTCCACAATAAGTACTTGTCTCTTGGAGAGTCCTTCCTTTTCCCACATAAGTAAATCGACACGTGTGAGTCCTAGTGACACGCTATGATATTGTCGAGGTCCTTACTATCCTGAGCATCCTCTAATAGAGCATATAAGTTCCTGCGTATCTGCTTCATAAGAGCTCAGCAAGCTATGTAACCCTCAGTATTGAACCTCTCCCACAGTCTTTGTTGCTATCTAGGGAATTGCCTCTACGGATCCACTAAGTATCCCTTATTACCATACCCAATAACCCTTCGCTAATCCCCTGTCGTCTCGCTTCAGCATCTACGGTGCTGACAAACCCATAATCTATCCCCCGATCTCCTGTAGGTCTAGCAGTAGAACTCTCCCCGACCTCATACCTGGAGCCGTAGTGTGGACAACACAACCTCTTTGGAGGTGGTCCGCTTGGACTCGGGAATATAATCTTCTTACGGTCTAAACAGGTTGTGGTATGTATAGTGACGGTGGTAGTGGTGGTATTAGATGGTCGATGGTATTTTAATGCGGCGTAACCGCCATCATTAAGGGCCTGATGTGGAGGCTATCCTGGAGTTGTCGGATTTTGGGTTGGACACCCAGATGATGATAGTAATGGTGATGCACATGGTAGGTGGTGTTAATTGTGCGAGGGGGCATGCACTAGCAAGGTCGTTCCCCTGTTAAGGGTGGTATTATGTGAGATAGGTGGTGATTGGTGGTGGGGGTGGCGCATGGCTAGATGTCTCTAACGCCACTGCCTCTGGTGGAAGGGATAGGGAAGCCTGAAGCCCGGAATGTTACATCTAGCTCCATTGGTAGTAATGTCAGTGGGGGTGTGGTGTGGTGGTATAACAGGCTCTGTTCCCTCAGGTGGGGAAACCAGCTCAACAGTAGGTACTACAACAGCGGAGTCGGCCAGAGCTAAGTGCTCCTCCTCCTCCTCCTCATCCTCATCATCTTCATCCCCTTCATCCTCATCCTCATCATCGGCGTCATCCCCGGATGAATCATCGTCATCATCATCTCCATCCTCTCCCCCGTCCATAGGATAGTCAACCGGACCATCCTTGGTCTCATCATCCTCATACTCCTCTGGATCCTCTTCTGGATCTGACTCAACAACATATCCTGGTGACTCAGCAGTAGGTGAAACAACAGGAGGTAATGGCTGCTCCTCAGCCGAAAACTCATGCTCATCCTCCAATGGTATATACTCAGGGTATATAGGCTCTGGCACGTAGTCAGGATCATGTGGCTGTATGAACATAGGCTCACGTCAATACTTAATCCTGGTGGTACTGGTGGGTGTTGTGGAACACCTCGGGGGCTGGATTAGTAATATGGTGATGGTGGGGCTACCGACTGCATATGGAGTCCATCGTATCCTAATATGATGACTCGTGGAGAACCTCCATCAGATATCTCCTCATTGGCTCCCCATAAGACTCTGCCTCGCTCAAAGTCGGTGTAGACGGAAGTGTAGGTAACCGCAGATGATGTAGAAGACATGACTGCTATAAAAACAAATATAACTTATATAAGTATTACTTATAAGACTCTTATAGTAATATACATAGTATAATTTATATATGCGTATATCAATCATGTAAGCACTTAGTAAACTACTAATGCTAAAACAGTGTATGTGATGTAAGCACATATGCTAGATTGAAAACAAGTAATGTATGTGTGTCCCGTGCAAACCCCATTTGTAAAATTCAAGGAAGTGTGAGTGTTTGAAAATTGGTTATAGTACAGGACAAAATCTTTTGACTCGGTTCTCTATAACCTTGGCCTTAGATACAATTGTTAACACCCACAAATCTGGGGTGGCAGCGAATGTTGAATATCCCAGGGCGTTACTTCATAGATCAATAGCACAAAGATATGAGAACGACCACTAAATGTGTCGTTTTAAAAAGATACATTGGATTAACAAAATACTTGTTCATTACATAAGCTCATGGCTTTAAATTGTTCGACAATATAAGTAAAGATTTTGGTTTATAACAAATGTTCCAAAATTGGAAATACGCTCCCAAATCTTTAGTACTGACTCTCCAAATGAGTGACCCCAATGTATCTTCCGGCCACCTCGTGCCGTATTGTCCGGAGAAAAACATGCTTTAAAACGTCTTACCATAAAGTTGGTGAATTCATAGGTTTATGTAAATCAATTGAAGGACTGCAAGATTTCCATGTGTATGATTAAGCAACAGATGCAAACATCATAAAAAAAGTAATTTACGTTTTCCTAAGCTCATGGACACTAAAGCTGACATGGTTATGAATGCAATTAACAGTTTGCCAATAAATGCCCGTGAAATGATGTTCTAACCGCAACATCAAATCGACCATGGTATACGTTTGTTGTCTGGCAACCCGGCACAGTGAGGCTTTACTCACCCAAACGGGGATGTCAATCCCAAATAGATCTATTTATAACATTCGCGCTCACAATCTAGTAATTGACAGTTCATGATAAGGGCATGGTGGGTTATCGCTACTTAGGCAACACGTTAATCATAGTATAAAATGTGCACTTGGTCCATTGTGTAAAACAAGCATGATTATCACCCTAAAAATGTAAATCATTTAAATTAATTGTAATCATTGAGGCTATGAACTACTGAGTAGGTAGATCCTCTGTGAATGAATAAAATATATCCATAGTATGGCAAATAAAATCACACCGTCATATACCTAAGTAAATACGGCCAGTCGTCGTCTACAAGTTTAGGCTAACGACTTAATGCATAAACTATAATAAATTGCTAGTTTATATGTACTATTATCACTTGTGTAGTGGTGCACATGTTTATTTTATTCATCTTTACTTGTTGGCTCTTGGGAAGGTATACGATCACACACGTTCAAGTGTATGTTATTAATAAATATACATATTTAGTAAGTCGTGGTTTAACTCGAATAATATCCGATAAATATTAATACCCGTCTGATACGTTAAGTGGTTATTAAAATCACCCTTGCTCATGAAATACCCTTAGGTTATCTAAAATTACAAAAACAGTCCCTATGTTTATGAAAATATAATATTTACACTTTTAAAACCCTCTAGGTTTTTCATATATTTTGCACTTTTAGTGCATTCATACTTTGTAAACAAATTACAATTTGGTCCTTGGTTCTCAAAACAGCCTTATGTTGCAGAAAGAATTGAAGAGAAGAAACAGCCCATTCGGTCTTTAAAAAAAAACAGTTTTGGCTGTTTTAACCCACATGGTTTACAAATTCTTCACTTTTTAATCCTTCAACTTGTAAAGTCTTGTTATTTTAAGCCAATAAGTTCTACAAGTTGGCAAGGTGGTTTATTTATATTCCAATAAGCCATATAAGCTGGGTCAGCTTATAAATAAGCTCGGATGAGCTTATTTTGGCATATTGGCCTTATTGGACTCGTTAGAGTTATTTGGCTGAAAAATAAGCTCGAATGAGCTTATTTGAGCTTGTTGGGCTCGTTAGCCCAATAACTCTAGCCCGAATGTTTTTAAAAGTCCATTAGGGTTTCAATACATGATCCAACTTATTTTCTAGTTTCATTAGGCACTCAAGATTATAATTAAGCTGTTTTTATTGTATGGCTTATTCAATAAGCTAATAAGCCTCGTTAATGGGCTTTTGGGTCCATTAAGAGCTCGATAAGGGTTATACATATTCAAACTAGTTCGATTTAGGTCCATTAGTTTTGTTAGGTTTATAACAAGCTTAATAAGTTGCATAAGCTCACAAATAAGCTGTCCAAGCTTATTTGTGGTTTATGGGTTCGTGTTTGGCCACGGTAGTGGGCTGCCGAGCCCATTAAGGGTCCGGTTGTGTTTTTAAAGTACATTAGGGTCCATGTAAGCCCAATAAGCATATTAGGCTTTTCAATGAGCACAAAGAGCTTATTAATAATCTGTGGACCCACGAGGTTGGCCTGTTAGGCATGTCGGGCCCAATAGGCCCATTAAGGGTCTAACGAACTCATTCGTGGTCCGTTAAGTTTTCTTTTCATGTATGCCTTACTATCCATGAGTCCAATAAGTTATTAGCCCCTCAATAAGCTCGAATGAGCTTAATAATAAGTTGTGGGCCCCATTACTTCCGTTAACAGACCGTTGGGCTTGACGAGGCCCATTAGTGGTCCATTTCGATTAGTAGTAATATGAGAGTTTCGTTAATAGCCCTAGTAACCAAAAATAAGTTCGTTTAGCTTATATAAGGGTCCGTCTTTGTCCTTCCTCAGCATGCGTTTTTTTAAACGATTAGTATACTTCTTCCCAAGCCACAATATCGTGTTTACGTGAAATGTTTACGTATAAGTTTCATAAAATTCGTGTGTAAGAGTTTGTGTTCATGTCGGTGTCCACCCTTGCATTTAAACGAAAAAGTTTAGCTTTTGCTGGCATTAATTCTCATCTTACACGGTTTCTTTGTATTATAGCCACCACACAAGATCGATTTATGTGATATATATATATTATATATATATATATTATATATATATATATATAGTATATATATATTTATAATATACTTATATATGCGTGCTGACCACCATGGTTGAAACCATGCATGTTCACGCCCATGCTCAAACTTGTTAATCACATATTAACGTGACCTACACGACTAGACATCAAAGAAACAATTAAAATACGAAGTGTATAAGCTTGAACGCGACTTACAAAGAGTCCTAGAGTCTTGGTGTGTGTTGGGACGAGTAGGATGGCAACCCAAGTGGATTATACCTACGTATATCGACTCTAAGCTTTGAAGCTTATTAAATAACCCAAGTTCTTAACTCGTGTACCCTTTTATGACTTTGTATGAAGACCTAGTGTATATTGTAGGTTCGAATGAGACGGTGAGGGTGTTTGTTTGCGTCTTACGACCCGAGACAAGATGAACAATATGGTTTGTTTTGAGAGAGAGTATTTAGTGAGTTTATGAGTTTTCAAGAAGGGTTTTGTGTCATGTATGAGTGAGTATATATAGGCTTAAGGTTAGTTAGTTTCCCTAGTCCTTAACCTAACCAAACCGTGCCCTATTAGTAGTGGTTTTATGGTTTTCTAATTAGTCACACATGGTTTTGCTAATACCTCCTAGTACAATCCTTAATTACAAGATAACTGGTACAAGATTTGAAATCTTTGATTTCATATATGTTGTTGGTGACCGCGGGTATCAAGAGGCAAAGAGAACAAAATGGTTATTAACCATTGAGTAATAAGCTAGTTAGGGACATGTTGTACATGTTTTAATTAAATGTAGGTTGTACATGTACTTAAATGATATTAGGAAGATTTCTAGGCGTATATATGTATGGGACGAATGGTTTTATGGGTTATTGTTGGGAATTACAGATTTGAAGATTACAAAACCTATTAGACGAAATGAAGAAAGAAGAAACAATGAAGGGCCAAATATGAAATTGTTTAGTTAGCTTAGATAGTAAGCTAAGGTTTGGTTGTAAACCCTAGCCATCTCTATTATATAAAGAGGGTTTTAGTTAGGTTAGCACTCACCAGTACCAGTAACAATGTAGATCAAAGGTGTGTGTGTGTGTGTTAACTAGGCGTCAAGCCTTATAAGGCGCCTAGGTTATTAGTTAATAGTTAGCTAGTTTCTTTGTTAATGATTAATGAAGAAAACCTTATTAGTAACTTTGATCTTGTTCTTAATTATTATTCCGCTGTGTTTTGATCATTGTTATTATACCCTAGTTGAGTCCAGATCTTGGATTTTACAAGTGGTATCAGAGCCTCGTGGCTCTTGATCTAGGGTTGATAAGGTTTTTATGTAAAATTATTTTTCTGTTATTTTTAATAAAAAGGCGTATTTGGCAATTAGGGTTTTTATGTAAACCCTAATTTGTTTTAAAGGCAGCAGCAGTAATGACACATGAAGGCTTCTAAATTGATGATCTCATCTGTGACGTGATCATGATGGTATTTATGCTTCATTCTTGTTCGAAACGCAGGATCCATGAATTAGCGACAACTTTGCTACAGAAAAAGTATCGCTGATGGATATGGGACAGATCTATAACAGTTTTGCAACAGCTATGTGACTGATTAGCGACAGAACAGTGACAAATCATGTGTTGCTAAAGCATATGGGAGGAAGGAGATGCTGTTTTGTGACAGATTTTGCGACGATTTTGTGACACTTTTAAGGCGTCGTCTGGATACTTAAAAAAAGTATTTGTACGAGTTATATGTTTGTTTCTGCTGTTTTAGTTTATCTACTTTATGGATCTGCTGGTGGACGTGTGATAACAGCAGCAGGTGGTCGTAGTTACAAAGAAAACAGCAGGTTTAAAAGAAAAGTCGCAACAGGTTGTTAAAGGATGTGTGTGTAGGTGTGAATGATGGCTGCGTCTGTGTGTATATGGTTGGATCTGCTAGTCATAGGGTTTTAGATTAGGGTTTAGGTTTTTAGATTAGGGTTTTAACATGATTTAGGGTTTAGGTTTAGGGTTTAGAAGTTATGCATTAAGTGTTGTACCTTGTGCTAAAGTGGTGGTAAGAAATTAGAATGAATTTGGAGGGAAAATCGAACAAAAGATTTAAAAACTTGCCATTTGTGTCTTTTACGACATACGGCTCACCTTGAAAAGTTAAACAAACTATAAAGTAGGTATAAGGAGGGTTGTTCCGAGGAACTATGACCCGAAAGGAGAAATAAATAGTATCCTCTAGATCAGGATTACCTCCTCTAGAAGACTCAGAACTATCACCAATAGCCAATGGATCTACAGCAAACTCGTCAAAACGTATACCCAAATGAAAATCCTCATATGAAGCTCCCTAGTAACGTGATACGATAAGATTTTAAGTTTCTTTAAAAGCTAGTCGATGATAAATTACGTTAATTATATAATGTAATTGTTTTATAATGCGTCGATCGTTGATTAATAGCGATAAATGTATCGGGTTTTAATAAAATCGAGTCTTATAATATTAATATAGCCTTATCTTGTGATAAGTGTAGAATACACATATCCGTTTGTACCTAAAATAACCCAATTAAACCCAAAACAGACCAAAAATGGCAAAAATATGCTTGTATTTGTGTTTTGTGTATGCCTTATCGTGCCTAAAAAAACCAATAAGCCAAAAATAAGCTCGTTCGAGCTTATTTTTAAGTTGGGGCAGCTCACATGGCTTATTGAAAACTAGAAAAGCTTGTTTATACTAAATCACTTGCACAAAGCTCAATATAAGCTCAAATACAGTCAAAGCCAAAAAGTCAACAAGAAAGTCAACCCCGACAAATTCAAAAGTTAACCAAGTGAAGAAAATACAACGTGAGGGACTAAAATTGCCAAACCTCAAGTTGTATTACAAGAATAAAAAGACAAGCGAAATTGTGTACAAATTTGTGTTACGGGATCCGAAAAATAGATCAACACCTTCTAAATTACGAATAAAGCAAGTGTTTTTCCGAAATGCAACTTCAAGATCCGCGTCGCAAAACTGACCAACAGAAAACATGTTATATCTAAGCCCTTCGACGCCCGAGATATTGGTAAGCCTGTTCTAAACAATAAGGATCAGCATGTCTTTGATGTCATTGATACAAAGTCTTGGGAAGTCGCCTTCCTTGAATGTGTAAAGATCGTTATCAGCTCTTTAACAATACTCATGTTCATATTAGCTTATTAAAATAAAATTAAAAGCTCAAATACTAAATACCAGATAATAAGCAACTTATAACAGACCTAAAAAGCTAAAAACACTAATCCATGGTTTATTTGCGAAGGCTTCATAGCAAGCTAGCATGGTTTATTTGCGAATGCTTCATAGTAAGCTAGCATGGTTTATTTGCGAAGGCTTCATAATAAGCTAGCATGGTTTATTTGCGAAGGGTGAACTTTAGAAGATGGCAAAAGAAGCTACACTTCTTGCTCTCCAGCATGAGTGTGGTGTATGTGCTCACTACTCCTATTCCTGAAGATGGTGAGAATGCTACCATACGTAGTGGCCGCTTTTCAGGCCCCGCCATCACCGGATTATGTGCCTGGCCCAGAGGAGCCAGAGCAGGCACCACCTCTACCAGAGTTTGTTCCTTATTTATAGCTTATAGTGTCTTAAGTCCCCAATTTACCAAAAATCACAAAATCAATTCATTCATTTTAGAGCAAGGTAAATCATGGATGGCCTTGGGTTAGTGCTTCATGGAAGCTTTAGGAATGGTTTATAAGCTGTTTTGGGTAAGACGAAGTCGTGAAAAGTCCCGAAGCATGCCATTGGAAAGAGCATGAAACTACAAGTCTAACGGTGCCCTCAGATTTTATTGAGCCAGTCTGTAACACACTTAATGGACTGGAGTATTATGAGGACGATAGCTTCACGAATCTCGAACATGAATACCCAGCTATAGTCTTTGACGATACATCCAATGCAACACTCTCATGGATCAATTGGGACAAACCACCCAAGGATGGAGATGGGGCATGGCATGCCAAAATTAGGATAATTGATCCGGATGGACAAGAATTCACCAAAACCCTACAATCAATCCCTGCCACTAGAAAGCTCTCCATTCCGTGTCCGGTTTTGTTGTTTTGGCTTTGTTTTTCGTCCTTTTCTTAGATATCCGTTCCTGCACAACACAATTAGCAAAACAAGCATATTTTTGGCATTTTAAGTCCGACATTTATTATATCTTAAGTGTATGTGCTATTTTGAATTTCAACCTTGGATCAACGTTTTGCAAAATTATATGCTTCATGTTCCACCCCAGAATAATGAGTTTGAAGGCTGTTTCAAGAACCGAACTAGTTCATCTGTGTTAGAACCGAACTAGACTCCTGTCAGTTGGAACCTCAATTTTGATTATCTTGTGTGATTGTGTAAGTCGGATAATATATGTTAAATTGAGCAACTTTTGGGTCCTTAAAAGTTAAAAGTGGTAAGGCACTTGACCTCCTCACAAGAGGTCTAGTGTTCAAACCCCACTAGGGTCATAAACAGTCATGGGATATCTCGGTAAAATTATCAGAGTAAGAAACATCTTCCCTATTAACCATGAAATTCATATATCACAAGATCATGCTTTGAAAATTCCCGATGAAATATTTGAAAAATATGATCAAATCAAAAATACTTTGTATTTGTATGTTTTCATTTATATTGTGCAAGGAACGGATATCTGAGAAAAGGACGAAAAATCAAGCAAAAACGAACAAAACCAAGCACGGAATGGAAAAGCGTGGAAAAGCCAAAGTCAAATCAAGCCCTTAAAAAGCTTAATGAAAAGGCTAGTTCACACATATTCAACACTTAGAAAAAATTTGGCCTTAAATGGTTTATTAACCATTTTGGTCTTCAAATAATATCTTAATGGGCTGACCCGACCCATTAGATGGGTACGGGTTGGCCGGTTAAGTTTTTTTTTCTCTTGATATAAAGTTAATTAAGTTTAACTCGCTTGTACTTTATGTGTTACTTGTTTTATGCCTTTAGGGGAGAATTAAGGCTTACATTTATAATTTATGTGAGGTTTACAAAGAACCGGCGAATTCTACGTTAAGCATCGACGCTTATATTTTTAAAATGCCATATAAATAATTTTTTTACCTCCGTTTTCATTCTAGTTTCTTCATCACCACTTGTGTACAAGCTACTACACTCAATGTATGATAAATTCAATAATGCCTGGATAAAATGCCTCGAGAATGCCTAAAAATCATCGAGAGCAAGTCCAAAGTTCGTCAACATCTCTGTCATTTATTTACATGATTCTAGTCATTCTTTATCATTCATTTAACGCTTTTAGCGAAGCATCGCAGTATACCACGAAGTTCTCACTTCCCTTGGGTAAAGCCAAAATCAGCGCACTACATAATTTTTGTTTCATATTTTGATACGTCGTCTTAATACGAAAGCGTGGACATAAGAAACGTAAGAAATATGCTTAAAACGAGAAAGTTACGCACTATTTTATAACTTGTGCACTATTTCCTGAGATGAATAGTGATGATGACCATAAACGAATAAGGTATAAGCAAATGCAGGAATCGGTAAGGAAAGATGTGGAACAAGTGTTTGGTGTTCTGAATAAGAAATGAGTTATACTAGCCAATCCCGCACGACTGGTATATTGAAATCTGTAAGAAAAGTAACCAATACGGGTCAGAGGTGAAATACGGCATTCAGAATCCTGAATGATAACTTAATAATATCTAATAGCAATATTAAGACCTAAGAAAACACACATAATTATTTTAGCATAACACATAAAGATATTCGTCATCGTTTTGTATATTAGATATACCGACGTATACTTAGCTCGATTTCATTCCTTTTTTACTATTCACGAACCAAACACCCCTTTAATCATCCGTTTCGTTTCCAAAAATCGATTTTTACAACGATCAACTTGTACAACTAACATCTATGCATCAAAATAAACCCAAAAGGACAAACGAAATTTAACGCGACGCCATCGCGCCTATTTTCCTATATATACAAATCTTTTTTTAGGGTTTTAAGTGTGTAACTTTTGGGAGACGAACCCTAATATTATTAGTCGAGTTTAGTAGCTGTGTCATAATACAACAGCACAAGATACAAGAGAACGACCTCTAAATGTGTCGTTTGAAAAGAAATCTTGTTGATTTTCTTGAAATTGATATATTATTTGTCCCATAATTGCATCACAATTTAAACAATATCTTTAATTATCCATAATTACAAAACAAGTCCTTATAGATTCCTTTAGTGAATATCCGTTACCTGGACAGTATACAAAGCAAAACAAATATATATTTGGCATTTTATGTCTGTTTTTGGTCATTTAGAAGAATTTCTGATGAGGATATTCTAAACAGAAAGAGAGACAAAAACCATACGCGAAAAGCAAATCCAAAGTGTGTAGTACTCCTGTTAGTACTACTAGCACTAATAATAGTACTCCTTGTCTCAGTGATGCCACAGTATATGCTTATCTGGCTACTCAACCCAATGGGTCTCAAGTTGTTCATGAAGACCTAGAGCAAATCCATGAAGATGATCTTGTCAGAACCTGGGTGGATGGAATATTTCGATTTATAGGAATCAGCGAACCATAGGATTTTATCTTCCTCAGTTGAGGAGACGTTCTTTAAAGTTTTGTTAGGGAAAATATCCTCAATATCGTCATCCTTAACTCTTTTAGATGTGGATTCTCAAGTCGTAACAAATGGTCTAAAAAATAATTTTTTTTTGTAATTTTCTGAGTTGTCTAACTATTTTTAATTAACTTTATAAAATTTAAAACTAAGAAAAATGATCAAAAATAAAGAAGTAATGGGAAAAATTCCAATAAATCATAGAAAGTCTAGAAAAGTACTAGGATGTGAAAACGTTTATAAATATATTCTTCGTAAAAATGACCTAATTTGGTCGTTTTAAGTCCGTTGCTCGCGTTTCTTATGTCCACGTCTTCGTAGTAAGACGAGTGATTTCTAGTCAAACAATAGCTTCTCCGTACCCTTCCGTGGGGGCACGGAATTGTTCAGATTAAACGATTGATCATGAATATAATAAGACGATAAGATTTTATATTTACCCCGTTTAGCCCGATAAAAAGACGAAAATAATAATAAAATATTATTTTATTTTATTTTATTTTTAGTTTACGAGCGATAATAAAAAAATAAAAAAAATTATTAATTTTTTTTATTTCGGTTTCAGATTACGAGCAATAATAATAATTTTTTTTTTATTAAATTCCCGTTTCGAAATCTATTAGTAAAAGTAGACAAGCTTATAATGTAATGACTAATAACATTAATCACTTTAGAGAGATTGTTGATCAATCTTGGGTAAAACATACACATGATAGATTTCGTGCACCACTTGCTCTTGATATGGAAGTTTTGATAAAAACATGTTTGATGCCTCTTTCGATAAAACAAGTTTCTTTTGAGAGAAACTCGAATGGCTGGGAAGGGTTGTGCATTGCATCACTGGCTCGATGACGTCTTTCTTCAATACTAACAATCATCTTTGTGATTTATTTGATCAACTACAAGGGTCAAGATAAGATCGACCTGAGATCTGGTTATCACCAACTAAGAGTTCGTGAGGAAGACATTCCCAAGACTGCATTTAGGACTCGCTATGGTCACTACAAATTCCATGTAATGCCGCCCAGAGAGCGTCATCCAGTTTTTTCGACCAAGAGGCACGATTTTCGCCCACGGTCCTTTCAAGAATCCTTTTTAAACCACGATTGGATACCTCAACTTGTCTACTTGTTTGTGGATGATACGCGGTGGAGAGACAATGAGTGACTCCGAAAGGTAGGGTTCTTTTGAATCTTTTGAGCATTGAAAAGAAGGTTGCTTTTCCCGATTATTAACCACTGAGAGCGAGGTACAATCTGCTCATCTGTTCTTGTCGGTGGTTGAGTGGGAACATTTTGTTCTGCCATCCACTGTGATTGATGGCCAGACGAGTGGACCTTTCTCAACGGAAGCAAGTATCATTCTACCATGTGGTCTATTCATCATATAAAGTTCCATTATGCTTTTCCATGAATCATACAAATGTTTTTCAAGCATCGGTGGTTTATTGTCACCCAAAAGGTCTCATGAAGTCTAGATTTGGTGTTCTACCAATTAAAAGTTCATAAGGTGTCTTGTTATGAGGCTTTGTTACTAAAACTCTATTCTGAACATAGCAAGAAGTATTAACTGCTTTAGCCCAAAATGTAATAGGTAATAGTGAATATGTTAGCATAGTCCTAGCTGCCTCTATTAGTGTTCTATTCTTTCTTTCAGGTACTCCATTTTGTTATGGAGTCCTAGCTAGAATTCAATGACATCTTTGAATCTAAAGGTGTTGCCCATTTTGAATAGTCAAAGAATATTGGGCATCTTATGTGTTTAATGACGGGCGTCTGACCTGATTTACAACTTATAGTCAGGTGGAGACCATTTGAGTAATTATTACATCAGTACTATGATTCATAGTTGACTAGTTTTCTCATGCATTTCAGGTGATCGTCATTAGTTTTATTATGAAGGCATTGCATCATGGTCTCATCGTGTCGTCCCTTCTGAGCTTGATCCATTAAAATTCTCATACTGTTGTTTTAGAGGTGTCTTATGCATTTTCTTTGACTCCTTGGCACATTTATAGGTATTAAACTTTAGTTGATGTTCATTTGGAAGGGCCATCAACAATGTACCTTTTACCTTTAACTCATTCTTCCTTGCTAACTTCTCCTCTACAGTTGTAGGAGGATATGTTTGATTAACACCATCAACAATTCTCTTTGGTGGAGGTGAGTCTCCTTAAAACCATCAGCGTATTCCATCTACATATCAGCTGAAATCCATCCCAGCTGACGAGTATGTTTTAAAGTAATATTTGACTTCCTTAACGATGTCTCTGACTTGAATACGTCTGAGGTTGCTCACTGAAGCTTTGCACTCAACGAGTCCTTTCATTGCTCGCTGATGTCCATCAGCGAGTTTTCAACACTTAGCATAATTTCTGTTTAAATTTAGGCAAAGACAATTGGGCACTCAATATTTCAAGTTTAAAAGCTATAAGCTCCTAAACTTTAATATTTTGGTAGATTATTAGATCGGGTAGTTTTATTCGTCATTCGGGTTCTACCTTCTTTCTCTTTTCAATATTAATTAGTGTAATCAATTTAACTCATTCATATATATGATTATATGCCAAAATTATGTGAAATAGTTTTATCCTACATATGTAGAATGTTGAATGCTTAAATACTATGTGCTAAAAAAATCTTAATTGCCATAAAAGAATGGACTTGCTGCAAAAGAAGGCAGAATACTTAAAAAACTAAAACACTTAGAATTTTTAAGCTAAATAGCTAATAAGCTCAAATAAGCTCTTAACTAAGCAAAATAAGCTAAATTGCACTAAACCTATCCTAATGAGCAATATTAAACCTAAATAAGCAAAAGAAAATAAGCAGATAAGCTAAAAATAAGCAATTGGACTTTTTAACCAAAACTATATATGAAAACAGCAAGGGGGCACTTTTGAGCTTAAAAATAAGCTCAAAGATGGATCCTTACAGCTTAATGAGTTATACTACTGAAAAGTTCTAACAATAAGCTACAATAATCAGAAATCAAATAGGAGTTTGAAACAAAGATAAGCCAAGAAAAATGCTTATGAAAAAGCTACACACTCAGATTCCAACAC
>BQNB010002144.1:54558-128534 GCA_026074375.1 Tanacetum coccineum
GTTATTTGTAATACTTGCAACGAATGCAATTATCTTAGTAACCGTGTATTACTACGTTATTGTCTTGTTTGGTCTGTTTGGTCTATTTGGTCATGTCTTGCATAGTATAGTCTGGTCTAAGCACATGGCACACAAACTGACTAGTGTATATATATACCAAAATTGATGTGATATATATATATATAGATAATGGCCCTCGGTGTAGGTAATTGCCATATACCTATGAAATTCAAATATAGTGTGTTTAGTTACCTATCTGGCTAACACAAATAGGATTCGTCAATCCCGATAGATCTATCCACAATATTTGCGTTCACCCGTAAGTGATTAATGGTCCATGATAATGAGGGACTTCTGGCATAATGTAACTTAGACAATAGCTGTAATAGTGTATCATGATATCATATAACTTGTAAAAACACTTGTATTCCTGGTTTAAGCATGTATAAGTCTTTGAAAAGTAATCACATTGTTATAAGATAAACGAGTATGTAAAAGAGTTTGTAACAAGCATGTATCCCCCTCGCGGGTTTATAAAACATGTAAATAAGTAAAGGCGAGGTTATGAACTTCACTAAGTATAACACCCTGTGTTTTCAAGTCATTGACGACGTCGTTAATCTACTAGTTATTTTAGTGTCATACGCGTTTGCTTTAAATCGTAAATGTTAAGCTAAATCACGTAAGCTAAAAATTAGCGTTTAATGTAAACGGGCATCAATCAATTAAGCGTTGGCATCAATAAAGTATTAAATCATTATTTTGAGAATAATTATGGTCATTGTTCATTTATTTTTATCGGATACGTAAAGTGTATACGTTTCGCGATAAATTGCGTTTAGGCATACCCGGAACCACCAAAACTTTTCTACGCTTCAACAAATACCCACATTTATACCCAATACATAAAAATTACTCAACAACATCACATATATCTTATATTAGCCGAATTTAGGGCATTTGATGCAAAGAAATAAGAAAAATTCACACTTTGGTCAAATGTACAACACTTGTAATTAAACCCTATGTTTCTTTGTTTCCTTGACCACTAGTCTTTCCTTAAGACCATGGATATGTTCCTTGACCAACTATTGCACCTTTTTGACCATCTAACTCTTATATAAGGCAAGTAACTCTTAGATAACAAAATACTTAGTGAAAAAGATCAAAAATCCTCTCCTTGGTGCTCTCTAAAGCCACGGCTCACATAGGCTACAACAAACAATCCATACAAAATTTTATTCAATCTATACCCTTCTATACTCATCCATTACAAGTCATTCTAAGGTGTTTCCAACCATTGAATCACCATTTGCAAGTATTAATCAAGAAAAGGAAGCTAGGGATTTTATTAAGTAAACAAGGGTTTTCTTAAGTGCAAGCTTGGATTTTAAGGCTAAACACGGGTTTAGCATTTGTTTCTCATCATCATCATACATCATAAGGTCTACTTTAAACCTTTATGCTTTTAGTTTATGAGTTTTTACGTATATGATGTGCTATATAGTGAAATCACCATTAGGAATACTTTTGAACATGAAAAATATAATTTTACTTGTGATTATGATTTTGTACACTTTCTCACATATTATGATGTTGGTAATATCATGAAATAAAGGATATATAAGTCTTGTACAATCTCGGTTTAAGCATAAAAAGTTCATATATAAACTTGTAATTAAAAGTTAATTAAGAAAGTTTATGATTTCATGTAAAGTTAATAACTTGTGATCTTGATGATCTTGGACAAATATGAACTTATGGACATTATTATATGTATAACATATGATATATATAGTTATAAAAGACTTGTGGTAAATTGTGAGGTTGAAAAGTATATAAAACATATTATATAAATAAATTATATAAAAGATCATATAGGGTCAGTAGGTTTTCGAATTTCAAACAGAGGATTTTATATTTTTATAAGATAATACAATTCACGACGATTCCGAAAAGGTAAGAAACTTGTTAAACGGATGGAGTTTATAAAATAATTTTTATAAAATTTATATCAAACAGCAAGTTTGATATTTTTAACAAATAATACATATTTTTGGGATTCCAAAATGATAAGAATCGTAATTTTTCAATTAATAACGAACGAGTTATGAATTTCGCAAGTTTACGACAATTAATACTTTTATAAAACTATTTTTATAAAAGTTACTATTCATGACAGAAAGTTATATTTTTGTAAACCTCATAAAATTATATAACTTTCAAAAATGAGAACGTCCTCGAAAGAATCGTTAAAAACGGAGCTATAACGAATAAAATACGACATTTACGGGTTTTACGACAACAAATACGATTTAAATAAAAGTCACGTCTGATGTGAACAGTAAAAGTTACTGTTCACCAGAGGGTCAAAATATTGAAAATGTCAAATTATGATAACTCGTCCTAATACAAAAAGATGGGCATAAGAAACGTTAAAATCGGGCTTAAAACGCAAAAGTTATGCTAGTTTTACTAAAACGATAATTATAAACGTTTTTACTTATTAAACGTAATTTTACCAAAACCATTAGTTGGTGATTGAACTATATAGAATTATATGTGGTTATCAAGTACTATATTACTAGGGAGTTTCATAATGAGGCCTCTTCGGGGTGGCGTATCGACGAGTTGCTGGATTTACGACTTAAAGTGTCCTAGCTCCTCATACGTTCACTACATGACCTCTTGATTATGATAGCCCGAACGATAGTATGATGTGACTAACATAGACCTGTATATGATGTTAGTTAATCGAAGTACATGGTACTTATACGACCTATGATAATTTAGGTTGCATTCGATCTTTTACGTGACGCTTTATCTGCGATATTTGGATTATCAGAACTCAAGGTGAGTTCATAGCCCCACATTTTTACGATTTCAATGATTTATAATTATGGGGTGGAAACATGCTTTGTTTTATAAATTGGACGCAAGTGGATATTTTAGATTGATTACATGTTTGCCTAAGTTGCGATAACCCAGTTAAGTCCCATGTCATGAACTGTCAATTGCATAGATGTAGTTGTTAATTACATTATGTGAGCGCGAATGTTATTTAATAGATCTATTCGGGAAACGACCTCCCCGTTCGGGTGACTAGCTATCACCGGGAACGAACGTTATAGCATGTCGAATTTAGGATGTTTAGGGTTAGACATCCGGATGGGCGTAAATTGCAATATATAATTTAATTGCAAGAAAGATTGTCGAGCTTCAGTGTCATGAGCTTAGTGTAAATGTAATCTGGTTTTGTGATGTCTGCATGTGTTGCATTATCACGGGAAAAGTCTTGCGGTCCTGCATAATTTAATTACTTAAACCTATGAATTCACCAACATTTTTGTTGACGTTTTAAGCAATGTTTTCAGGAGGTCAATAGGCATAAGGTGCCAGGGATGCATTGGATTATATTTTGGATTGCACGCTTAAAGATTTATGTGCATCACATTTTGGGAAATGTATCGTCATCTTTTGTAATATTTAACAATGAACAAGTAAAGCTATATGCTTTTGTATTAAGTCTTTTAATTAAATCCAATGTATCATTTTAAACGACTTTTTGTGTCGTTCTTATATATCTTGTGCTATTGATCTATGAAGTAACACGCCCCGGACCCTTATTCCGCTGCGACCCAATTTGGGGGTGTTACAGATTGGTATCAAGAGCCAAGGTTATAGAGAACCAGGTCAAATGTTTTTGCTGGACTATAACCGTTTTCAAACATTGCATTCATAAAAAGGGGTTTTTATGGGACACTAGTTGTTGCATTAGTTAGTTGGACTAGATGCATTCATAATTGATATACGTGGTTATAATATATTACGTATATTACAATAAGAGCCTTATATAATATATACTCATAAGTTGTTTCTGCTGGTCACAGTAGTCATGTCAGCTGATTCTGCCGTTACCTATACTTCTGTTCACTCTGAGGCACGATCTTGGAGTATTCCATCTGAGGATCCTTACGAGGAGGCTGCCCAACAGTTGTTGGAGCAGGCACCACGTTCTCCAGAGTATATACCTGATCCCATAGAGCTGGAGGATCATGTACCAGTGTACATTCCGGAGCCTGAGCATCCTGAGGACTTAGTGCCAGCTGAGGATGAGGCACCTACACCTCTACTACCACCATTCTTTTTATCTCCACGTATTCGACCCCCACATACTAGAGCAGCCATGAGGCAGATGAGAGCTACAGCACCATCCACCTATCATTCACTACTCCCATCAGGGACCCCACCATTGTTACCTATACCTCTACCATCTACTAGCCGCAGAGCTGATATTCCCGAGGCTGACACGCCGCCCCAGAAGAGACTACTACTTACTACTCCTAGACCTGAGTGTGAGGTTGGAGAGAGTTATGCTGCTGCTGCTACGAGACATCCAGGATCCACTATAAAGACCAGACTCCGAGATACTGAGAGGAGGATGATGACCGCCTTAGAGTTGGTCAACAGGAGGGTCACTTACCAGGTAGATGTTTTTTTTTTTTGTTTTTTTTTGCACAGAAGATTTCATAGTTTTGCACACGAACATCGACGATTCAGAAGGATCGTGCAGCTGTGAGAGCTGAGATTGAGGTATTGAGGAGAGAGAGACTTGCTTACGAGCAAGAGAGTATGGAGACTCGTCAGGCTTTGGCTAAGTCTGAAGCTCACTGCAGGGCATTAGAGGCACGAGTTACAATATTAGAGACTGAGGTGCATCGCTACGAGTGGCAGCGTCAGGCTACAGATGATCTTGCTGTTGAGCATATCATGTGTACCCAGGCCTTGGAGGCTGGAGCACGCATTGACACATTGGAGGACACTGGTAGCAGTTCCTAGACTTTGGTTATGATTGTATCTACTATGCAGTCTGTTAAGTTTTATGGGTTACTCCCAGCTAGCAGGCGATATAGATCTTTTGTTTTGGTTAGCTATCCTGTATAGATCTTTTGTTCTGATCAGCTATCCTGTATAGCCTACTAAGTATTACGGGTAACTCTCGGCTAGTAGGGCTCTATGTTGATTTTCACTTTCTAACCTAGCGATAGGGAATCGTTATGTACTAAACCAATCATGTATTATTTTCCCAAGTTATATATGGAAAGGATGGATTATGTTTTATATGAAATCGAATTTATTATGAATAAATGTCGATTTGTTAATTTCAATACTGTTGTGTATTTCACCATGTGTTGTGATCTTGTTTTATTTATTATGTATCGCATCGGTTTGGTTAAGAGATTTTTGAAATCTAGACGATATTATGTTTTCTTGTGATTTAAGAAAATGGCACCAAGAGGAAGGCCCACGAGGTTAAACCCAGGTACAACTCCCCCACCAGTCACAGACCCTACTACCACCACTTCGGTCACCAGTGCCCAACTTTAGGCCATGATCGACGAGGGTGTCACTACTGTATTGGCAGCACGTGCTACGACCCGAAATGGCGATGATAGCCATACCTCGGGAACCGGTGTGAGAAGGAATGAACGCACTGTTCGGGAGTGCACCTATCAAGACTTCATGAAATGTCAACCCTTATTCTTCAGGGGTACAGAAGGAGTGGTCGACTTGACCCAGTGGTTTGAGAGGATGGAAACCGTGTTTCACATAAGTAATTGCACCGTGGAGAATCAAGTGAAGTTTGCCACTTGTACTCTTATGGGAATTTCTCTAACATGGTGGAACTCACATGGTAGGACAGTGACTAATGAGGTTGCTTATGCAATGACGTGGACTGACTTGAAGAAGAAGATGACAACTAAATATTGTCCGAGAAATGAAATCAAGAAGATTGAGGCAGAAATGTGGAACCTAAAAGTACAAGGCACCGATGTAGTAGCCTACAACCAACGCTTCCAGAGCTAACGCATTGCGATGTGACCAGGATGTTTGCCTGAAGAGACTGACAAAGATGAAAGGGTATGTCCGGGTGGATGCCGACCTGATCTACGCAAGTGTCCGTGGCATCGAAGCCGAAAACCATGGCAGGAGCTATTGAGATGGCGACTGTATGATGATAGGAGAAATTAACCCTTTTGCTGAGAGACAGGCAGAAAACAAGAGAAGTTTGAAGACACTACCTCGATATAACCAAAACCGAACAACCAAACAAAAGGCAGAACACAGGCATGGGGGGGGGGGGGGTGGGTGCGGGGGGGGGGGGGGGGGGGGGGCGGAGGGGGGGGGGGGGGGGGGGGGGGACCTTATGCTGCCGGAACGGTGACCAAGAAAATCGTATGAAGGGATCTAAACTCTATGTCCCAGTGTAACTTCACCATTACTGCCCTTGATACCAACATGCACTAACTGCAAGAAGCTTGGCCACCGACCACAAGGACTGTAAGTAGCCGGCCGCAACTGAAAATAACAACAACAACAACCGCATTACAATAAACAACACAACAACGGCAATAACAATAACAACAACAACCGCAACAACAATAACAACAACTACCGTAACAACAACAACCCAAGAGCCCAAAGGGAAAATACCAATGCCATCGTTTGCTTCGAGTGTGGGGCTTCAGGCCACTTCAAGAAGGACTGCCCCCAGTGGAAGAACAAGAACCAGGGAAATGGTAACGCTGTAGCCAGGGCTTAGCTTGTAGAGTTACAGCGCAAAACCCTAACTACACTGTTTGTGACGGGTACGTTTCTCCTAAATAACCGTGTGCTTCCATTTATGTGATACTGGGTGGTGATGAAGTTTTGTTCTACTTAATTTTATACCTTGATAATATAATCCCCACTGACATTAAGAGTCATGGGTTTATAATGTTGAATAAGCTGATGGAGACATAATTTGGGTAAAATTACGGTATTACTGGGTTTGCACGTTAAATTGTCTGAACCATCCGTTTCATGGCCACCTAATGCCCTGTAGAATTTGGGTAACTTATGACGTCATAATTGGCATGGACTGGTTGACAAAATACCAAGCCGTTATTGACTGTGCTAAGAAGATCGTTCGTATTCCCTTTGGGAGCGAAATCTTAATTTTTATTTATGAGACGAAGTAGAAATATCCCGCAAACGCTGGGACTCGATCATACATCATGCTCGTGCACCAAGGCCACAGGAAGTATCTGCTACAAGGATGTCACATCTTTTTGCACATATTTACCTTCAAAGGGAGACTGAGACAAGTCGAGAAGATGCAACTGCAAGATGTACCGATCGTCAAACAATTTCCCGAAGTATTTCCGAGGACTTGCCAGTCCTTCCACCGTACCAGACAATGGAACGTTCACATCGATCTAGTACCTGGTGCGGCACCGGTAGCATGGGCACCTTATCGATTGGCCCCAAGCAAAATGAAAGATTAGGCGGATCAACTACAAGAGCTTTTCGACAAAGGCTTTATAAGACTAGTTCGTCACGATGGGGACTCTAGTTCTATTCGTTACAAAAGGAAGAAAGATGATCGTTACGAATGTGCATAGATTATCTGGTACCAAAAGAACTAAACATACTAACGGTGAAGAACCGTTATCCCTACTAAGAATTTGATGACTTATTTGCCAACTCAAGGACGAGTGTCCTACTCGAAAGATCGACCTAAGGCCAGGTTATCACCAACTGAGGTTCAAGAGGAAACATCTCGAAGACTGCCTTCAGAACTCGATTTGGACATTATGAATTCAAGTTGTATGCCGTTTGTTGACCAAACGCACCTGCTGTGTTTATGGACCTCGTGAACCGAGTGTGCAAACCTATCCTGACAAATTCGTAATTGACTTTATTGTGATATTTGAGATATTCCAAGAGCAAGCAAGAGCCGAAGAGCATTTTGAAGATAAAATTAAGAGTTGTTTAAGAAAGAGAGTTGTATGCAAAATGTTCCAAGTGTGAATTTTGGATTCCCAAAGTACAGTTCCTCGGTCAAGTGAGATGATAATAAAGTAATTCATTGGATCCAGCCAAGATCAATCCGTAAAAGATTGGCATCTCCGATGACACCAACGAGATTTCGTCAGTTTTAGGGGTCATGCTGGGTATTATCGACGATTCATTGAAGGTTTTTTCAAAGATCGCCAAACGTGACCAAGCTTACTCAAAAGAAGGTCCAAGTTTGAGTGGGTGACAAATAATGAAGCAGCGTTTCCAGTTATTGAAGCAAGTTGTGTCGTCCCCATTCCGCTTTTACCCATGAATAGTGAAGATTTTTCGTATACTGCGATGCTTCGATCAAGGGTTTGGGGCGCTTGTTAATCAAAGGGAAAAGGTTATTTCTAATGCGTCACGCCAGTTAAAGATCCCAAGAGAAGACTATACTACGCTGATCTGAACTTGGAGCAGTAGTGTTCTCTCTAATGATTTGGAGTCACTATCTGTAGTGGTACCAAGTGTATCGGTTTCACTGATCATAAATTTACATCATATTCTTACATCGAAGGAATTGAACATGATACAACGCCGATGGTTAGAGTTGCTTAGTGATTATGTATGCGATATTCGTTTATCTACCTAGGGAAGGCAAATGGCGATGCTGATGCTTTGAGCATAAAGAAACGGAACCACCCTTAAGAGTTCGAGCTTAGTCAGTGACTATTAGCTTGGATCTTCCTAAGCAAATCTTGAAATTGCTCATACTAAACACGGAAACGATAAACAACAAGAATGAGGATGTTCGGAGGATGCTAATAAATTGCTAAATGTTCCAGAGGTACTTAAATGAAAAAAGTGTAACTCGTACGAGGAACCCTAATGCCTCAATTGCAGGAGTTGGTTTACCTTTTATGACGATTTTGCGGACTGTGATCAGGCACGAGTCCCACAAATCGAAGTATCCTATCCATCCGAGGTTCGAGAAAAATGGATCAAGACATAAAGAAGTTATATGGTGGCCCAATATGAAAGCTGTAACGCCACCATGTTAGCAAGTGCTTGACCTATGCTAAGGTCAAGGCCGAACATCACAGGACAATCGGTTTGTGGTACAACTAGTGATACCTAAAGGAAGTGGGATAATATTACGATGATTTGTCAACAAAGCTTCCCTAAGTCATCACAAGGGTATGACACCATTTGGGTAATCGTTGACCATCCTTACAAAAGGTCCCAATCTTTAGACCCCCATGAAAGAAACTGACCCTCGGGCTAAACTAGCGAGAATGTAACCCTAAAGGCAGTAGTAACAACATGGAATACCGGTCACAATTATTTTGTGAGCGTGACCCTAGGTTCGCATCAAATTTTTGAAGGTCACTTCAGAAACGCTTTGCTAACAAGTATTAGAATATAGTACGGCATATCATCCCGCATACTACGGACAAAGCAGAGAACCAGTCAAACACTCGAAGATATGCCTTAGAGATTTGTGTGATCGACATTGGAAATGGTTGGGTTAACTTTTTAAATTTGGCCAGTGGTTGAGTTTTCCATACAATAACATTATCATGCGTAGCATAAGCTGCACCCATTGAGGCACTTTACGGTAGAAATTGTCGTTCCCCTGTGTGTTGGGCGAGGTTGGAGAAGTTCAACTCACCGGTCCAAGATAATTACAAGAGACGACTAGAAAATCATTCAAGTTAAGCAAAGGATGCAAGCCGCTCTGATTGGCAAAAGAGCTACGATGATTTGCAAGCGTAGAGCCGATGGAGGTTTGAGTTTAGAGATAAAGTGATCCTCAAGGTTTCGCACTTGGAAAGGGTAGTACATTATTGGCAAACGAGGAAATTAATCCCAGGTTTGTTTGACCCTTCAAGGGTTAATAAAAAAGGTTGAGACGTTGCAATACACGCTCGGAGCTTCCCTGAGGAGGCTGAGCAGAGTTCATAATACATTTCACGTGTCCAACTTAAAGAAGTGTCATGCCGACGAACCCTTAGCCGTTCCGTTGGATGGACTTCATTTTGATGACAAGCTTCAGTTTGTCGAGGAACCTATAGAGATCACAGATCGTGAAGTTAAACGGTTGAAGCGAAGCCGTATCCCGTTAGTCAAGGTTCGATGGAACTCCAAGAGAGGTCCAGAGTTTACATGGGAACGCGAAGATCAATTCCGGAAGAAATACCCACATCTGTTCTCAAAGACCGGGCCGTCGTCAAGTGCTGCGTCTTAAGCCTTGAGGACAAGGCTCATTTAACGGGGGAAGACTATAACACCTCGTGTTTTAGGTCATTGTATGACATTATTTAATCCACTAATTATTTTTAGGGTTTTACGCGTTTGCTTTTAAATCATAATCGTTAAGCTAAATCGCGTAAACTGAAAATGATCATACAATGTAAACGGGCATTAACGATAAATTTTACATCAACCAGTGTTATATGATTATTATAAGGATAAATTAATAACTTTAGTTCATCTATTTTATTGGCTACGTAAAATGCTTACGTTTCACGATAAAATGCGTTTAGGCATTCCCGGAAGTTCCAAAACCTAACTACGCCTAAACAAATACCCACGATTATACCCAATACTCAAATTAATAAATATAACAACATACATATGAGTATGTGGCCGAATTTTTGATGATAGGACCAAGAATTATCACTTGTCCATTTATCAGATAATTGAAAAAGATCAGGGAACCATCTCTTACACCATGGTCAACTTGACTATTTTACGCGTGAGCAAGGTTAGAAAGGCCCATGGTTAGGTTAATAAGATATTTTTACTATATATAGCATACATGCACTCTTCCCTTCTTAAACACTTAACAAAAATCACCAAAAACCTCTCTTTGTCTCTCTTATAGCTCACGGCCAAATAAGCCATCCTAATCAAACCATACAAAATTTTTATACAACCTATACAACCCTTTACACATCAATCCTAAGGCATACTAAAGTGTTTTCAAGCCTTGGATCATCATTTGCAAGTATTAGGGAAGAAAAGGAAAGATTAGGGTTTCAAACCTAATCTAGGGTTTATAAGCTTGTAAGCTTTGGTTTTGAGTCTAAACACGGGTTTAGCATTTATTTCTCATCTCATACATCATCCCTAAGGTCTTCCTAATTCCTTTATACTTTTATTTCTCATTATTTTATGTGTAATATGTTAAATATGGCCATAATCACCACTAAGGACTTTTTAATATGTAAAATGAGTTATTATTTATGTTTATGATTTTATGCACTTATTCTTATGTCATATGGTCATATATATCATGGAAAAGTGAAAGTAAAAGTATGTTAACATATGGTTTAAGTATAAACATGTTTAGGTTAAATTAGCGGTTTTATAAGGTTTCTTAATCTTCACATGTGAAAATAATGGAAAGTAAATTGTTAAACTTGTTAATCATGGACAAATGAAAAATATATGGATTAATGGACATTAATATAAGTATCACATATGTTACATATGGTTATTAGGGTTTTTAAAGTAAACTACTAAATTAAATAATACATAAAACAAGTTTTAAACACATTTTGGAAAATAATATCTTAGGGGCTGTTTGTAATTCGAAAATTACATATATGTACTTTAATGATTTATAAAATACTACATGTCACAAGGATCGATGGGTCATAAAGAACTCGAAAAACCGATTAATAACGAAGAAGATACGCCATTTACAAGTTTACGATAGTTAATACTTTTATAAAACTATTTTTATAAAAGTTACTATTCATTACAGCAACTTTCATTTTTAAAACATCTAATATATGATATAACTTTCAATTACGAGAACGTGCTCGAAAGAATCGCTAAAAACGGAGCTATAACGAATAAGTATGACATTTTCGATAATTAAAGTTATAAACAGTAATTTTATAACTATGAACATAATAGTACTATTCAACAGTTAGACCCAACTTATAAAATATAATACATCTTTATAACAAAGACCCGTACTCCGAAGGAATCACTAAATCGGATTAAAACGAATAAGTTATATACATTACAAGTTTAAGCCTAATTAAACTAAAAACGAGTATATACAGTTGTATAGAAAAACACTATTCATCGCAGAATATCAAAAACTGAAAATGTAATATTTTGATTCACTCGGTCTTACTACGAAGACGTGACGTAAGAAACGTCGAGCAACGGACTACATCGACCAAATTAGGTCATTTTACGAAAGAATATTTAGAAACGTTTTTTCACTTTATAAATAATTATTTTACTAAACGAATTAGTCGTGGTTTATGCAATAGAATATTGAGTGGTTATCAATAGTGCTATAATACTAAGGAGTTTCATATGAGGCCGTCTTCGTATTGGCGTATCGACGAGTTGTTGGATTTACGATTTAAAGTGTCCTTAACTCTCGTGACTCATGTCATGACCTCTTTTAATTATGAGTAGCCGAACGATAGTACGAAGTAACAACTATAAATTATATTCAAGGTTATTAAATTAAAGTACTCAGTATTATACGAACTAATTAAATAGGTTGCATCTATCGTCTTGCGTATGTTTTTATCTGTGACTTAATTGGAATCTCTGTACTCAAGTGAGTTCATAGCCCCATTTTTACAGTTTTTTACTGATGACTATTAGTCTGGGGTGAAACATGCTTGTTTTAGAAATTAGACGCAAGTGTTTTAAATATATTGATTTAGTGTTTTGCCTAAGTAGCAGATAACCCCTCCTGACCCATTACCATGACTTTCAATTGCAATATATGTAGTTGTGAATTGCATATGTGGAGACGCGAATGTTAGAAAATTAGACTATTGGGATTAACCTCCCGTTTGGGTGAGTAGCGATCCCCGGAACGAACGTTGACCATGTCGACTTAGATGTTTCGGTTACAACATCGTACGGGCAAAATAACTGCTAATATAGCAAATTACAGGTTGAGCTTCAGTGTCAAGAGCGTAGTGCAACAGTAATCTGGTTTGTAATTGTTGGCATATTTGTAACATCACGGAAAGTCTTAGCGGTCCTGCATAATTTAGAATACATAAACCTATGAATTCATCCAACAATATTTGTTGACGTTTTAAGCAATGTTTTCAGAGTCTATAGCACGAGGTGCAGGATGCATTGATCTGTTTTGGATGAACTGTTTAAAGATATATGGGCATCATGTTTTTGGGAAATCTTGTTATCTTTTGTAATATTAAACAAAGAACAAGAAAGCCTATAAGCCTTTGTAATATGTATTTTATTTAAATCCAATGTATCAATTTAAACGACTTTGTGTCCGTTCTTATATATATCTGTGCTGTGATCTAAGTAACATGCCCCCGGATCCTTTTCCGCTGCGACCCATTTTGGGGGTGTTTCAAAGTGTGTCATTGTGAAAGAAATGAGTTTTTGTTAAAAATATGTAGATTTTTGAAAAGACATTCTATTTTTTAGAAAGTGAAATTTGTGAAATGAAAATTATTTGTGGAAAGTGAATTATGTTAAAAATCTATATTGCGTTTAAGCAAAAATGTATGTGCAAATAAGCTTAGGTTTTTATAAAAACTTAAGGTAAAGCAAAAAAATTAAGTAATTAATAAATAAATAAAAATATATTTTTTTATAGATGAATAGTAAAAACGAATTTAAAGAAGATAATGGGAAAGAAAAGAAAAAAAAAGAGTTTTAAAAGGAAACAAACTCTAATTAGATATTATCTATAATTAATTGGGGGCCTATAAATACAAAATAAATCCCATAACCCTCCTCCCCTATTGCTCGATCGATCCAGAGAGAAAAAACAGAAGAAATTTTTTAGGGTTTAAGGTATTTTATAATTCTTTGTTTAATTCTAGTTTTTTATTTTAATTCTAGTAATCTAAGCATGATGGATTAGGTTTAATCATGAAAATAAATTAGGGTTTTAAATTTTTTGGAGTTTATAGTTTAATGATGATTGTTTGATCATTGGTTCAATTGGTTTCGTGATTTAATCATGCGTTAGGGTCTAGATCGCCCGAATTAATTGTTTAATTCACTGCATAAAATTAGGCAGTTTTGTAACGGTCATAACTCAATCATAAATTATCAAATAAACAATTTACAGCATACTGGAGATAACCTCAGAGAGTCTACTTTCCAGAAAGGTTGGTCTCGTGAGTTTTTATGGCCGGAAAGTGGGTCAAAAGGTCTTTACAAAATCAGTGTGTAAAACTATAACGAATTTCAGTTTTGGTTTTGATTTTTCTAAAAATACTTAGACATCTAGTTAGAGGCTCTAAATCACGTGGAAGTTAGTTTATATATTGTGTGTGACCCCTAAATTTTTGATAACTAGGTTATGAAGTTTAAGTGGGTTATCTAACGTCATACTTTTAGGGGGTCAGATTCTAGCCGAATTATGGACACTTTGGATTAATGAATTTCTAAAGGGTATTTGTAAAAGGGTAATGACTTTAGGAGAGCTAGTAGAGGTTCATAAGACATATATGTAGCATGGTGAATTTTTGTTTGAATTGTGGAAGTGTTTAAGTGGTACGTTTAGGACGCGTAAGTGAGTATAAAATTCTGCTTTAATCCATAAAATTTAAAGTGTAGTATTGAAGTGGTAATGGTGTATATAAGAGTTGGAAAAGGTTTAAAACAAGTATAGAACTATGGTAGATAGCTTAGATATCCATCATAGTTGAGGTTACATCATATTGGGTTGAATGCCTAATTGATGGTAGCATTTTATGTGTTTAATTCGTTTAGATTATCTGAAGTGTTTGTGAAGCTATTGTTGGACTTTTTGGGAAGCATGCTCAGCGTGAGTTTATGTCCTCTTTTAATGTTTTAAATTGGGATGGAAATGATGCTAAGTGTTTTGGAAATGTTTTGAATTGCTGTGATTATGTGTTTTGATTGCGTGTGGAATTTGTGATGATATGTATTGGTATGTTGCATGATATTATGTTGTGTTGAGGATCATTAATAGTGGGGCTGATCATCTCACGGATCATTAATTTAAGATTGATCAACTCAGTGAATTGGTATGGGTCCAGGCCTAAATATAAGCTTCAGCTGGTAGACTTTTAGGTGCGTAAGTGACGTATGTGGGATCGGAGGGGTACGCCTACCCAGTATATGTATGGTTGGTTTGATATGGTGATTTGGTTTGCATGTTAGCATAAGTTCATATGTTGCATAATTGTCCTATATTGTTTTGATAATCACAGTAATTGGTTTGAAAGGTTTATAATGTGAGTCTTAAACCTATGACTCTCACCAACCGTTGTGTTGACGTTTTTAAGCATCATTTTCAGGTGAGCTTAATGGTGCTAAGATAGAGCGAAGTGGCTAGAAGAGACCGTAGGATGCTTGGAGTTATTTATGCTTTCTGTTTGAATAAATGCGTTTGCATGAATTGTTTGGATTATGTTTTTGCATGTCATTTATTGACGAGACCTCTTTCTCATTAATAAAGACACCATTAGGTTTTGGGTATTGTTATGACACTTTGTGTCTTTGCTTTACTTTAGTTTTTATTTTAGTATTCTCTATATAGACACCATGTGTTGTGATGATATCCATTCTTGTTTACGCCTCGCGTTTCCGCCTTGGCGGGGTGTGACACTCTATCCGTACAATGGGTGTAAATGATTCTTCAAAATCAATACCCTCCTCTTGACGATATCCCTTTGCTACTAACTGAGCTTTGTTTTTTAGAACATCACCATACTCATCAAGCTTTACTTTGTAAATCCATTTGAGAGCAATGATCATTACACCTTTTGGTTTTGGTACCAAAAGCCATACTTCAAGATGATCAAACTCGTGAATTTCATTTTGCATAGCTTCAAACCAGCTATGTTCAGTCACGGCCATTTTGAAATTCTTGGGTTCGACTTTGGTCAGTTCAGTATGGAAACAACACCACAAAGCATCGGATGCTAACTGTTTTCTGGTAGATACAGGACGAGAGAGATTTCCAACAATATTGTCAAGAGGGTGATCTTTGGACCATTTTCTAAGATGATCTGGTGGTTGAGTAACTTGGTTGGGTTCAGCTAAGCTAACATCCTCTGATGATGACTGTGCAGGATCAGGTTCTACAATAACACGGTTAAATGAGGGATGTAGAGCATGTTGAGTAATTGGGGTGTCTTCGACAATGGGTCCATCTGCAACACCTTGATGTTGGGCTGGAGGTTGCATATCTGATGATGACGGTGAAACACTTGTAGACGGTGCATCTTGAGCAAATGTTGTAGACAAAGATGTACCATGTGGAACAACTTGAGCGTTAACTGCAGTAGCATAAGGTATTTGTTCATTGACTCGAGATTGTTCAAAGTATTCATCGAACATCGGTTGAAATAAAATCTCCAGCTCTTTATCGGTTGGTGGAACATAAGTAGTTTCATGGACATGTGTTGGGGTAAGCCCTGAATTGAGTTGTCCAAGGGTCATCATGATAGGCTCGGGTCCTGAACTAATGAGTACAGGAGCCATTGTCTGATGCATCTCATCGAATGTGACGTGAATTATTTCCATTATTCGACGAGTTCTCTTGTTGTAGACTCTATAGCCCTTCCTGCTAAGAGCATACCCAACGAAAATCCCAATGTCAGCTTTGGCTTGCATATTTCCTAGATCTTCGTTCTTTTGTGGGTAGCACATAGCACCATATACTCGGTGTAAATGTATGATCTGGCTTTTTATCATGCACAAGATCTAAAGGGGTTCTGTTGTGGCGTGTATGAATAGGACTCGGTTGGGTGTAACATGAGGTGACAGCTTCTGCCCACAGAAGCATCGGTGCTGTTGAGAATATCAGCATTGTACGTGCTGCTTCCACAAGTGTACGATTTTGTCTTTCGACAACGCCGTTTTGTTGAGGAGTTCTCAGAACAGACTTTTGATAAAATATGCCAACACCTTCATAGTATTTAGACATAACATTGGCTTGACGAATCCGTCCATTATCTGTTCGGATGTATCTTGGACTGTTTGTTGAGGGAACAACTTGTATTTGCTTAAGAAAGTTGATGACAAACTCTGGAGTCTCATCCTTTGATCTCAAAAACTTTACCCATGTGAATCTTGAATAGTCATCCACGATGACTAAAATGTATCTCTTTCCATTAATACTTTGTACTCTCATTGGACCACATAGATCCATGTGAAGGGTATGAAGAACTTCCATATTGGTGTTTTCAGATTTTGGTTTATAGGAGTACTTCTTGCTTTTTCCAAGGGGTTTGGAAAAGGCTGAGCAATGATGCCTTTTTCAAACTTCAATCTTGGCAAACCTCTAACCAGATCTTTTCGAGCAAGATCATTGATTTTGCCGAAGTTTAAATGGTTTAAACGACGATGCCACAGCCATGATTTAGTCTTGGAAGCTTTGGACAACAAGCATATTGGAGAAGATTTCATCATATCATCAATCGATATCGTGTACAAACTGGTGCTACGACTACCTTTAAGTAAGTCTACGCCATTCATATCACGAACAAAGCAAGAATGCTTTCTGAAAGCAATTTCAAGATCAGAATCACAAATTGCCCCCCCCCCCCCCCCCCCCCCCCCCCCCCCCCCCCCCACCCCCCCCCCATACAAAGAACAGATTGTGTCAAGTACCTTCCACATAGTTTACTTATGAGATCACATTTTCACACAATAACATATATCTCATAACCATGATAGCTCTAAGTGATCATTCCGATCTGACTTGTCCTGATGACTTTTCCACAAGTTTCTATTGTTTTTTTTTTTAAAGATTTAACGATTCCCTGTCATATGTTTTGAACAGCCTGAGTCCAGATACCAAAGGACGACCTATACGACTTGCATTTGAAAACAGTCGAGTGTGGAGAGTTTGAAATTTTGGTTCCCCAATTTTTGTTGGGGTCCTGTTGGTTAGCAGATATAATAGAACATTTCACAGAAAGCTTAGTTAAAGGGCACAGTTCGCATAGGGCAATATTTCTTTCTCTGTGGGTCTCTATTAGATAACCACAATTAGTTTTCTAGGTTAATTTTTTTCCTTAGGTCTCATTGATAGCATATCAGCAGAAATAGTTTGCACGTTGCTTCTCTTAAAACCGCTTGGTCTTGTTCAAACTGGTTATCAGACAGTTTGCCGTTTGGTTTCACCAATTCTGCTGCCCTTTATTCAGACAATTGTAACTGTGGGGGTTGCATTCACAGAACTCTAAAATATTTACAACGCACATTCATGATTGCAGAGTTTTAACTATTTGTTACTCGTTTTGCACACAGATTCAGATTCAGTATTAATTACTACACGCTTAGTGTAATGCATAAATATTCAAACCTGATTTCACTTTTGTCCATACTGATCTTATTTGTCATAGGGTGGTCTCTTTCTACTTTTTCTTTATTCTCACTCTTAGCAGGCAGGATTCTGATTTTTCTTTGTATGGCTTCTAGGATTTGATCCCGTGCTTCGTGGGAGTGTTTACTCTGTAGAATGAAAAAAAAATAGGAATCATAAGGACATTAGTCTTTTGAACTTTCTAGTGCACTTCGTGTTTCTGTGTGTTATTAGTTGAAGTTCCTGATCTATCATTAAAAGTACCTTTCTTTTTCCTAGTTAAAGAGGTAGAGGTAGCCTTATTATCTATTGTAGTGAAATTTTTGGGGCAAGTGCCAACCACATATTCTAACAATTCTTGAGAACGTTTCGTGTATTGACAAGCAGAATTAAGGGTACTATCAAGTGGTTTTACTATTCTAGCTTCTTCTACAATCTCACGAACTGTTTCTACACTCTCCTTAAGATGGTTTATATAGTCTAAGTGAGCACTCCTATTGTTCTTAAGGCGAGGAGGAATTGGTTCTACATCTATGGCATACATACCAGGAGCAAGAACTTTTGTTTTGACAGAGCTTCTAGTGGCAACTTTCAAATTGCCTTCTAACTGTGCCTTTAGATCCTCAATCTGTGTTAACAAGGAAGATGTCTTTTCATTAGTGCTAGCACGCGTGATCTTAATAGACTCAAACAATTCCTTGTAATGCTGCTTAACCTTTTCTATTTCTGCTCTAAAACGTTCATTTTGTTCAAGAAGATCAGTGACATCTTTAGCATTATAAGGTTCACAACTTCTGTCATTCATATTAGAGACTAGAACATTCAAGTCTCTAATCACGTTGACTTTTTCTTGAATCTGATGTTCCAGATTCTTGATCTTAAAGAATGAGTTAAAATCAGGAGCCTCCTGTGATGTTTGTGATTTGTTATTATCAAAACTTTCTTGAAGATGTTGATACTTCAATTGCAAATTTAGGTATTCCCTTTCAAGTTTTGAAATATGTTTCATCATTTTATCATGAACATCCTTTTGATTCTCATTATTATATTTAGAAAACTCAGCTTCAAGATCTAGACAACGTGATTGTTCCATAACATACAACAATTGACTTGACAAACAATTAGCAATTAGATTCTCATTCTCAATGAGAATGTTTTTCCTTTCAATTTCAGCACATTGCTTGTCCACAGCATTCTGGTCTACTTAGTTATTCATTTGATCAAAGATTTCTTCCATTTCTTTAACTTCTTTAAAAAGAGCCTTTTGTACTCCTTCAAAGTGTTCTTTAAGAGTTTTGAAAAATGGTATAACTTCAGTGAGGTAACATCTTTTTGTTTGTTCAAAACCTCTTTCCCCTTCTATGACACTTGTTGGTGTGATTCTCTTTTTGCAAGTTTTGTCAAATTCCGTAAAAAGTTGTGTGAGTGTATAAAGATTAATTTTTACTTGACTTTTTATAGGAAGAACCTTGGGGAAAAGCTTGACAGGTGTATTGGGTGGATACACCGTCAATGCTGAAAGTGGTTTTGGAACTGAGTTTTCAGCCCTTTTGATTTCATTTACCTCTTTGGACCAAAAAATCTGTTCTGGGGTCAAATCTCTTTGTGGTGCAAAGGCTGCAAGAAGGTTCTCTTTCGAGTAATCTGGGGGTGCAATCTTAACTTTATTTTCCACACATAGATGGCTTTTCATTTTCTCAAGCATTATTTTCCTAGTTATCTCAGCTATCTTACGAGTATCCTCTAAGTTATGTTCAACAGGGGGTGCATGATTGGTCTTGACTATTTCATGACCATTATAGAGAGCAGACTGAACTTGCTTTGCATGAGTGAGATATAAGGGATTTTTGTAGCCTATCGCTACCTTGTTCTTTTCATCATAAAATGATTTTGGTTTACATAACATGTGAACCGTTTGAACAGACTGATCTTGTTTGTATAATCTATCTTCAACCTTTTCTTTTAGCCTTTTTATGTCTAAAAACTCTTCAAGGAATTTGTCTTCTTTTTGTTTAAAATCCTTTTTCAAAATGGTCACTTCTTCCATCTTTGACTTATAATGGTCAAGGGTAGAACGAAGTTGCATTTGTACAGAATGAAGTTCTGATTTTAAAGAAGTTTCCTTTCTATTTCGGTCAGAGATAATTATTCTCATTTGTTCATCAATTTTTTGTTCTCTATCAGTTAATTCAAACTTTGTCCGTTTTTCATACTCCCCGACCAGTTCCTTATATCTCGCAAGTTCAGAGGTCAATGAATCATTAACGACTTTATCTTGCTTTAGTTGACTAACTACTTTGTACACCCTGTTTGTACACCATTCTTCTGTATATTGATAATTGACCATTTATGCATCATTTTGTTACAGAGGAATACATTACTTTGTATCAACAATTTCTTAGTTGCTCCTCCACATACTGATTATATCAAAATTTATTACCTTCACTCGTATTATTCAGGCATCAGTGTCAACAACTATGTTGTGTTATACACGTTTTGCATATCATGTACTTCATTGATACTAATCCCTATGATCTACAAAGGTGTCATGATATCTCGTACCTCTAACGGAGTTTCGAGTCACATGATGGCCGGCTTAATCGTAGATTGGATCTTCATATGAAAGTTTTACCATGAACATAGGTTCTGTATATTAGGCAGCTCATCAACATCAGAGTCGAATGCATCACATGTCAGTTTCAAAGATATGATCAACTTTGAGTGCCAAATCTTTCTCGGTGGATCTTCACCACAATCATCATCAAAGTTGGTGAACATGTTCTACTGTAAGAAACAAAAATGTTCTTCAACAGCCTGCACAATTCTCCTGGCATTGCATAAGTAGCATTCTTTTCTTGAAGTAGTCTGAATCCTGAAGTCGCTCTTGGCGAGGACCATTCTCGTGCTATGTGCCCGAGTACATATAGTTGTAGCACTTAATGGGTTAGCTTGACCATGATTCACATTGCCACCTTGTTTGACCATCTAGCATCCCAGCTACAACATTTTCTCTTGCATTGTTCACTCTGTAATGGTTTCTTGATTATTCGCATTGTATCTTCACGAACTTCTTGAACCCATGAACTCTGCCGTCTTGAAAGTAGCTTTGTTTCTTTGCATTAGAGACGTTCTGTGTTGATTTTTTTGTTTTGAGGAAGATTGATTTGTAACGATTGAGTGAGGACGGGCAAGTGGTTGGTTTAAACTTTCAATCAAGTTTTCAGTTGAAGAACTTCCTGAGTCCAGTTGAAAGTTATCAACAGGAGATGGTTCATTTGAGGATTGAGGAGACATGGATGATTGTGTTGGATACTGCTGAACTGAGGCATTAGACCCCTATTTGCCAAAGGGTCATTTTTTTAGTTGGTTGAATGAACCTTTCATCATCATTCAATTCTCATAGATGTACATCTTGTTGCTTCAAATAGGCATAAAGCTGATCAAAGTTAGACTCTTTCAAACCTCTGTTAAGTTTGACTTCAGTTATGAATCTACTCCACTCAGGTAACATGTTGTTCACAAACTTAGAGTTAAGCTGCATTCTGGGCATGGTCATCTTGATGTTTCTCATGTCATTAATGAGCTTCGTAAACCTAACATAGTATACGTGAATGGTTTCTCCTTTGATTTGACGGAAGTGTTCAAATTCATCGTATAACTGAGATTCCCTGTCATCCTTTGTTAACTCAGAACCTTCCAGAATCATCTTCACATTGTCCCAAATGTCTTTGGCGTCAGTATAGTGGTTGATGAGTGTGTAGATGTCTTTTAGTATACCTTGAAGTAGGATATTCGTTGCACGAATGTCAGCGTTATACCTTTCCTTTTCTTGAGCTGAAAGATCGGTAAAGACTCTAGCACGTACTAGACCTTGTTGAAGTGCACCCTCGGTTTCTTCAGCAAGAGTTTCTGCGAGCGTTCCCATTTGAAATGGACCTTCATTAATTGACTTCATTATGTTCTCTCCATTATCCTTTCCCATAACATAACACGACGCTTATACGTTGTTGTTCAAGATTCAAATCTCTGTTCTTATCATAGCATTGGTGGGCGTGTATCAGAACCGGCATACTGGATATCTTCCGACATGTTAGACATCTTGTTTTATTATGATATGATATGTTTTGATCGATCAATGATTAGTGAGTGTACGTTAAAAGTGGTTAAGTTAACGTATTAGTTTTGCGTTTTAGAGTTGTTAAGTCCCAAGTTTGAAATATTCCAAATGTCAAAGATAGTAGCTCAACTCGCCGCCAGAGGTTATCAAACCGCCGCGAAGAATTAAGGCAAACCGATGCTGGTTAAATAAGGCAACTCACCGGCAAGGGTCAATAGCAAACCGCCGTCTATATTTTATGCAACCCGCCGCCTAGTTATCAAACCGCCAGGGTTTCCTTTAGATATTTGCTATTTAACATATGCAATCGCCTTCAACTATTCTACCGATGCGTATTAAAATAATCAAACCGTTGCATATAAAAATAAGAAAACCGCCGCTCAAATATTCAAACCGCCGTGTACGCAAACCGCTGTGTGGCAGACAAGTGGCCGACCAATATTAAAATATTCCTTTTAACCAAACCGCCACGAAGAATATCTGCCAAACCTCCACGAAGAACAACGAACTTTATCACTTAAAAACACCTATAAAACACCCTTTTGAACGATTTCTCTTGATTTCTTTTGCACAACTCAGTACTACAAGGCTATAGCAAATATTAAACACCCAGATTTACACATAACAAACATCAAAATCCGGAGAAAATAAAAAATGAGCTACTAACCTTCAAAAGTACACTTATTGATCTAAAACAATCAAGAAATCGCACATACACACGATCTAATCATCCCATGTGTTCTGATACCAATTGTGGTATATCATAAGTCATAACATGGTGACGATTCTTAGATTTGGCTAGTTTCTAGAGAGAGAAACACATGAGAGAGTATTTTCTAGTGAGAGAAATATGTGTTTATAAGAAAATGAATAAATGACTAGCTACCTCTTCCAAAGTTGGAAGAGGTATATATATAGTTCTTACAATAAACCGGAGATTAGTACCCAGTTAATTACCGAAAGTCATACGTTAAACTATTAACTACGAGCTATAATAAACAGTAAAATACACGGGGTGACCGAGTCTTTTTCTAATACCGAACAGTGTGGGTGGAAACAATGTTCTTCATTAATAATCCATAATCCACCAAACAATTACGAGAACCGCGAAAAGGATAGGCTCATAGGGTGTACTAGGGGTATCTTGCACTAAAAATGAGTGCATAGCAAGGGTGTGGGGTTAGTTATATGATTGGGGAGACCATAATAACAAATAAATGTTTAAAACAAGGTTTATACTAGTGCCTCTTATCATTTAGCAAATCCTAATCACACGAATGCGATCTCACTAAGCAGTCTCGGGATGCATCACAAAAACAAGTTCTAGAATTTAATATATTACCTGTACACTCTTATATAATTTTAAACTGATACCAATGCTCTAGAAAAAGCGACAAAACCACATATGCATGATCAAATCCATGAACGCGACACATGCGATTGCTTATTACTTAACTCGAGCAAGCTAAAGGTAAAACTATCTTAAGCACCAAAGATGGGTGCTTGAATTTCTAAAGATCTAGGGGCGAACCTCACATTTTTGGGGTGGAATTTTTTTGAGTGGTAGGGTTTTTGTGCTAGTCATATAATTCCTATCCATGAGATGCTATTAATACTCAGTTTTCATCGGTATGTGACATAAATTTTTTTAGATTTAGGTCAAAATTACCTTCTTCGCTACGTTTTAGTATATTACTCATCTTTTTAAGGACAAAGCAAATGCAAATAAAGAAATAGTTTCTAAGGCTTTCATTACCCTCCCTACACTTAAATTGAACATTGTCTCCAATGTAAAAGTACCCAAAAAACGAATAAAAGGAAAGAAAGGGCAAAAGAAACTAGTACTCCTCTGGTTTTGCTTAATAAATGGAGAAGAAACAAATAATCCCGGCTAAATCGTCATCTAAGAATTGTCCACCTGAAACTCCTAAGAACTTCTGGGCTTCTCCTCATTAAATATAACCTGCAAATCAAAGACAAGAAACAACTACACCTGGCGTAAAATCGGCGGGATACTAATATACAATGTAATTGTTTAGGCTTTTGACACTACGAAAGCAATAAAGATAGGATGAATGTACTAATGTAATTGTAGTTTTCTGCAAGTTTTAGGAAAATTAAAAATTTTGGAATTGATACAAAACTAATTTCAAGAATTAAAAAAAATACAAATTTTACCGAAGTTGGGCTGGAGACGCCGTTAGGATTAATCTGACGCCGTCTTCAGAGCTTGTATATAAAAAAAATTTCATTTCTTGGAAAAATTTATGCACACAAATCCTATTAGTTATTTCCTGGAAAATTTTCTGCATAAACCACGAGAACGATTAGTACAATCATATGACTCTAGACATGACACAAGACGCGGATTAATATTCGTTTTGCATGTTCGAAATGGTTCTTAGAAACTGGATATTTTCTTTACAATTTAATTTATGTAAAATACCTTTGATTGCAATTAAGAAAAGGTTAAAAACAAAGCAAAGCATGATCACATAATTCAAACATATAAAAACAAACTATAAAGAATAAAACACACGACACTCCTAAAATGCAAGAAATTAAAAACAACTAAATGAGATATGCTCGGGTTGCCTCCTGAGAAGCACTTGTTTTTGTTCGAGTTACGAGCCTGACTCTACCCTTATTTAACAATTAAAAGGGGAGGTTTCTCTACACTTAAGGTCAAGTACGGGTGATAGTAACGGTACACACCATTATGGTGAGAAGGAGCCATATGTTAAAAAAGTGGTTGTTGAGTTATATGCTCCAAATGGTATGTTTCTTTAATCCTACCAGTTTCTATTTTATTTGGTCCAATGGGTAAACTAAATCCTTCTCCCAAGAAATCATCCTCTGTCACCTCGAGATTTGAAAAACTCTTAGTTAGAAATCCTAGTAAACCTGGTTTAAATCTATAATGTTTCTTAGGGTTATCTAAACATGAGTGATATTAGCAATACACATCCTTAGGGTAGAAAGATGCCACGTGAAGTAAAGGTGGTGTATAAATGGTTAAATTATCTACTACCTTTACCCTAAAATTATCCAGACTATGTGGTTTGATGGGTGGTTCAGGGTCTCTTTCTTCTCCTAGACTTACATCTAAGAATGGATAATTAGGTAGGGGTTGTGGTTGAGGCTCCAATTCATAAAAACAAGGAACTTCCCTAGAATTAAGATAAATATTATGATTAGTCAAACCTACATCCTCTAGTTTCGTTTGGTTCAAAGGTTCTTCCTCCATAGGAGTTCTTAAAGTCTCTTCTACTTCTTCCGGGTAAGTCATGGACGGTGTGTATACCTCAAATGATGGGAGGACTTTGTTAGCCTTAATTTTATATAAGTCGAACAAGAATGTTATCGGTCGTCTTAGTCATAATTAGACTTGTATTGTAATAGGCTAGTCAGGTTTAACAGGCTTGGACTTTAAGCTAATATTGTCCATGTTTCGGGCTAAAGCCCAACACAAACCAAGCCTGACCTAAGTAAGCAAGTCCATACGCCTAGTATGTGGCTTGGACTATAAATAGACCCCTCCTAGCATGTTAGGAGGGTGTTGGTTAACATTTTCTCACACAGTAATCATCTAACTCTCTTCCTTCTCTTAAGCTTTGATGCGGTTATCGTAAGAGACTTCTACAAGAAGTTTACAACTCCCTAGGCAGAGTACATAACTGTTGTAGTAGTAGTATAGGCAAGACTTAAGGATTGTTATCGTTCTCTAGGGGAATAGGTTGGGAAGGCCTGATCACGGTCTAACAGAATTCTAGAGGTTGAGAGAAGATTATTTTTGTGTTTTTATATTTAATGAAAGCAGGTAAATCTATGGTTTAAGAGGTTGGTTTGGTTTTAGCTATTAAACTAAATAATAAACTATGCTAATGGTGATAACAATATAATAAAAATATTGTATTCAATTAATCATGTATTACTCTCCCTTAATAGCTTCTGCTAATGTTGTTCATGTCCACACTGTGATTGATCTATGTAACTATTTTCTAAGTCATGAACGAATTACATGAACCCGCCGTCTACTTAATATTCCGTTGAGGCAACCCACAAGTAAGGTAGTATGAAGACTATTACAAAGCCCCCAAGAGTATATTAAATGCATTTGAAATATATTAAAAAATGATCAACCATATAAGGGCAAGGAAGTATATAAGAGTGTACCGATAGTATCCTTTCTACACAAGTCATGTTTCCCTAGACATATCACAACGAACAGACAAAAGCTAATTTTCTAAAGCCTAACATCATATTCATCACAAGAATCAACTCCACTAATATCTACATTCAGGTTTCATACAATCAAAAATGAAACTAAAATAAGGAGTTTTAAGACCAAGCATGTTTAAAGAAAAGCAAGAACAAAAAATAATCAAGACAACATGACATATGAATGATTAAGATAACTTACTTGATTAAAACATAAATTTGAAGGAGTTATAAGGTATGGTTTTGAAGCCTTAAAATCGTCATAATAAGCTGCCAAACGAACTAGGGTTCGTCTCCCTTTTTTACTCTAAAGTTACACGCTTAGAACTCTAATTTCGGGTTTGTATATATAGAAAAATCATTGCGATGGCGTCACGTTTTAATCTTGACGCCATCGTGATGTAGAATATACTAATCCTTTGGGTCCGGTCCGTGCAAGCTGCCGACGTCAAGAGATGTTGTGACACCTCGTGTGATGTAATTCGTGATGGTGTCGACTTGTACTTCGTGACGCCGTCTCGAGCCGCCCTGATAACATAATCTTTGAGAGATTTGGTGTAAGGTCTGTATCTTGCCGTTTATCTCCAAATGTACACAATCACGTGTATTTCTTCCAAATGCCTTCCAATTGCTAAATACCTGAAAAGGAACGATTAAGTACCTATTTTGGGCATAAATTCACGATTTAGGGGGTTAAATGACACTGAAAAAGTGTATAAAAGGACACCTCATCAAATACCCCTACACTTGGGATTTGCTTGTCCGCAAGCAAATAGGCTTTTCTACCTAGACAATAGCAGCATTAGGGTCATTTAACCTACTCTTAAAAGTAATTACAACACAGACCTCAGACCTCGGAATTAAAAGCATTGAAAAAGGTATATACTAGCATCTCACATAAGTGTTTTGGATCTCTCTTTCACTTCTCGTTGTATAATAATAATATATATAATAGGGGAAACAGAAAATAAACACTCATAACCTATCATAGCATATAAATTACCATAGGCTGGGTAAAGGATCAAACCTCCACCGCTAGACGCAAGCATTATTCATTACTATCTAAGAGGTCTTTTTTAAAGTTTGTGGGGTTTTAGGTGTAAGATAACATATAATGGAAACCGAAATGTGGATGGATTCATTTGGGTGATATGGAGTGGAAAAAAAATGTTTAAGCTAATTATTTACACGAATACACGCTGGTTTGGTTGCTAAGCCAAGACTCGGACGAAGATATACAAACTCTACACAACTCTACATCAATCTCTTTCTTTTTCTTTTCTATTTTTCTCTTTTTTTGAATAACATAATACATCACAACATGGGGTTTATAACACGTACCCCTACACTTGAGCTTTTACATGCTCGATATTTATAATCTAACTAATGACCCGATTTGAGGTGGATCAAAATAACATGGAGATCATCTAACAAACATATGGGGGTATTGACTTAACTTTTCTTCCCCATTCTTCCATGAAATAAATACTACCATGAATCCCAATCATCCCAAAATAGTATTTACAAGGATAAGGACTTAGCAACCGTGTACTCAATAATTAACTTGGGTTAAACACAATAATGTACTAAAAGTGAGTACATACAAGGTAGGCTAAGGCAATTTGGGTGTAACGATTGGTTTAAGGGTTAACAATGCTCTTCATTAATAATCTAGAATCCACTAGAAAATTACAAGAACCGTGAAAAATGATAGGCTCAGAGGGTTGTACTAGGGGTATCCTACACTAAAAATGAGTGCATGGCAAAGGTGTGGGATAGTTATATGATCGGTGTGACCATCATAACAATTACAGGTTTAAAACATGGGTTAATCCTAATGCCTCTTATCAAGCAAATCCTAATACTTACTATGCGGTCTCGGGATGCATCACAATAACAAGTTCTAGAATTTAATATACTACCGGTACACTCATATAATTTAATACTGATACCAATGCTCCAGAAAAGGCGACAAAGACCATACGTACACATCCATAAGACGGAATAGACATACATGATTGCTCACTCCTTAACTTGAACAAGCTAAAGGTATAATATCTAAGGGAAAACCTTACATTTTGGGGTTGGAATTTGAGGGTTTTGTGCTAGTAATATAAATTTTTATCTATGAGACGCTATTAATACTTGGTTTTCGTCGGTATGTGTCATAAAATTTTTAAATTTGGGTCAAAAATTCCTTTTATGTATGTTTCGTATGTTACCAAATCATTTTAAGACAAAAGCAAAAATGGCAAATGAAAGAATAGTTTCTAAATGGCTTATTTTCCCCCTACACTTAAGTTGAACATTGTCCTCAATGTTCTATAAAGGTACCCATAAAAATGAATTAAAGGGAAAAGAAAACAAGGAAAAGAAACTAGTACTCCCCTAGTTGCTCAATAATGGGAAAGAAACAATCCCCCCCCCCCCCCCCCCCCCCCCCCCCCCCCCCCCCCCATTTTTATTCCGATACTGGTTTTAAATCGTATCCCATGAATTGGGTTTTTTTCCACTGAAACTTCTAGGAATTCCAAGGTTCTTTCATCAAATATAACCTGTAATCAAAGACACAAACAACTATACCAAGCATAAAATGTGCGATATACAAATATAGAATGTGAAATTAGGGTTTGACTCGATAAAGCAGTAAAGATAGGCTAAGAGAATTGTCAAACTCATTGGTTTTGCAGGTTTATAACAGGAAGTGTACTATTTTTAAATGGTTATGCACAGTTTTATTTTCAAAAAATAATTAAAACTTTAAGTCTTCTTGCCTAGGCTAGGGGCCAGTTTGAGCCGTCAGGTAAAATCCTGACCCAGTAACAAGTGTCGTGTGACGGAGTCGCGTGTAAATCGTGACGCCGTCTCCCACGTTCCGTAATATGAAATTTTTGTTTTTGTTGAAAAAGTTTTGTTTTTGATAAAGGATTCCATAAGTTACATTCCTGTATAAATAAACTGCATAAACCCTGAGATTTGACAATTTATCATATGATTGACACAACGCGAATTAATCTAACCAATTATTTAACATGTTTGAACTTGGTTCTAAAAACAGGATAAATTCCCCTACACTTATTATTTGAAAAATACCTTTGATTGAAATTAAGACGATGTTAAAAACAAAACAAAGCATGATTACAAGATAGAGTTCGAACATGATAGAATAAAATGAAAAGAATAAAACACACGACACTCCTAATGTGCGAGAAAAATAAATATTGGGCTGTTTCCCAAAAAGCATTTTTCTTTGTTTACGAGTCTTGTAGCTAGGCTCGAAGTCCTTTTACTCCTTAAGCTTGATGATACTTATGTGGTTAGTTTTGAGTTTTTCAATTGTTTCCCTATCTCTTTTATAAGTACGTCCAAGGTTCATGCAAGCCTTGTAATACCCCTTTCTCTTTTCAAGAACATGCTTAAACCCCTTCTTTCTAACCTTCAAGTTTTCCATAAAGAATGCCTTAAACTTATCCTTTTCTAAAGAAGATACTAGGTCTAATTCGTTTGGGGGGGGTCCCCCTTTGAGCATTCTAAAACTCGACCTCGTCGTCCTTTAGGCTCATAACATAATTAATCCTAAAGATTCATCTAAGGTGAGTTTAGAATGTATGCCCCCAAAAGGTTGTCCCAAGACTACTTCACTTACCCCACTATCAACGATGCTGCCCAAATCTTCTAAAATCATAAAGTCCACAACATAAACGAAGCACTCGATAAATATATGCACATTTTTAGCTCTTCCAATGAAGTTGCGAAACTTATATTGTTGGTATAGGTTTCTGCGTGCTTGAAAGGATTTTTCTCTTATTTTGTTGTGGTAAGCACGAGACATGATGTTTACAGGAGATTGTAGATCAATGTGTGCATGGCCCGTGTAAACGGTGCCAATTACGTAAGGAATCTTCAAACTCCAGGGGTTGCCTCTCTTAATCTAAAAGACAAAGAATGGAGGATGATAAAGAGACAGATGAGCATGAAGAAGCTGAAGAAGATGATGAAGCTGAGATGAAAAAGCATATGGAGGTAGTTCAAGATGATGAGGAAATAGCAATTGATGCTATACCTCTAGCTACCAAACCTCCAATAATTGTTGAATATAAGATTGTTAAAGAAGGACAGAAGGGATTCTATCACTTGATAAGAGCTGATGGAAGTTCAAATAGATATTCATCAATGATTAGGATGCTTCAGAACATTAGTAGAGAAGACTTAGAGACTCTCTGGAAGTTGGTGAAAACTAAACATGGGAATACAAGGCCAGAGGATGTTTATGAAAAAGTGTTCTGGGGTGATCTGAAAGTAATGTTTAAACCTGACATAAAGAGTGAAATATGGAGGAGTCTACAGGGATACAAAGTGACTGTTTGGAAGCTGTTTGACTCTAGTGGAGTACACTTTGTGAGATTTAAAAATCTACACATCTTTATGTTAGTTGAGAAGAGATATCCCCTCACACCAATAACAATCACAAATATGCTCAACAAGAAACTTCAAGCTGATTATTGGAATGAGATGTGCTATCAACTACTCAAGCTCATGGTAAAGCAGCAAAAGGGTCAATGAAGTGTTTGAATGCATCTTCCTGATAGTGATGAAGACTTTTAATGAAGAAACTTGAAGATTCAGAAGATGAACATCAAGTTTAGGGGAGGATTGTTGGGACTTAAAGACTTCAAGATGATTCTTAGAGTTACTACTGCTCAGGTATATATTAGTGCTGTCAAGCATAACTTAGTACTGTTGGTGATACTAATGAAAATTATGCTAAGTAGTTAGTACTGGTAGTATAAAGTTACTACTGCTAGTTACTACTGTTAGTATAATTTAGTACTGTTAGTATAAAGTTACTGCTGCTAGTTGAAGTTAAGACTGCTCAGAGTTGAAGACTGAAATATATGCTAAGTAGTTAGTGCTGCTAGTAGTAAAGTTAAGACTGCTAGTACACAGTTACTACTGTTAGTATATATTAGTACTGCTAGTACTAATGTTACTACTGCTTATGTTTATTAGTACTGCTGGTACAAAAGTTAATGCTGCTGGATTACAACTGCTAGAAGAGTTACTACTGTCAGAAGGATAAAGACGAGTAAAGAGATAAGGATTGTTTGGAGAACAAGAATACTTACGAAGATAAGTATTGAGTTATTTTTGTAAAAGATATGTATAATGTATTTGTTTAAGAGATTATGTTTGCTTTTAGAAAAGATCATGATATCTTAGGAAAGTATTGTAAGCCTTGTAGGACTCCTTGGTGTATAAAAGGAGGTCCTAGGGTATAGAATTCAATGTATAAAAAACGAGTCATTGTCATAGCTTCAAGGTTGTAAACCCTAACACTATCAAAGAGTGTTCATATTAATATATTAGAGCTTATTGTTTTGGTTATATTTTTGTGTGTTAAACATTCATTACTGTTATTCTTCTTAGTGGTATAAACTAGATTCCACATAGTTTATATCATACTCTCAAAGTTTCATTCTTAGTACCTTTGGATTTATCCAAGGATACTAAACCTTACATTAAGCTAAGGAGTTAAAGATCTATTCATTAGGATCAACAGGAGGCATGTGTCCTTGATAGCCATAAGGAGTGTAGTTGGCTTTAAACCTAGGAAATGGATCAATCTGGAGGTGTGGCTCAAAGTTATCATGGGTCAACATGTGCTAGAACTGGCAGACGGTGTGATCATACATCCAATGGGCCTTTTGGTCTTGTTGTTCCATCCAGGCATCGAGCCTCCTCCATTGGTTGTCTTGTTGGTCCATCCATCACGCCTGCCAGATCTGCCAGTCTCCCGCACTCATGTTTCGGTAGATGTCCACGGAGCCCTCAACTCCCTCGTTTCCCCCTTCTCCATCGCCATCCTCATCATCACCCTCATCTTCCTCTACAACCCCTCTGGTAGCCGGCCAACAACACTCACCCTCATGGAGTTCCATGATTACTCCCATCTTAACCAATGATTTCTTCCTATAAATATGTGGAGGGGGCTCATGGTTCAATACACTTATCATTTCTTCGGTGAGCAAACCAAAGGACCGGGCTATCTTTGTTACAAACATCCCCCTAAAAATCACACTCTTATCCTTTACGCCCTTTAGGTATTTAGAGAGCCAATAGGGGATGTTGCAAACAACCCCTTCCCCGAACATGCAATAGAGATAGAATAAGTCAATCTCGGTGACACGATTAGTGGTTTCCTTCCTACCCGTGATGGTCATCGTGATGCACCGATGAGCAAGCTTGATCCTTGGGTCCCTAATAGATTTTGCTTTTGTGTTCCCTACATTAAACCTGTCGTCACCAATACTAGGCCAAAACAAATGAGTCAAATGAGTAGAAGCCAACTCTCCACCCAAACCCATGAAGGTACATTTCCCTCTCTACTCCTCCTAACCTAAATGTAAAACCCTTTGTGTAGCGGGTTATACCTACAAAGAGAGGCATCAAACTCAAACGAGGCAAAGAATTTGCGAACAAGCTCGCGGAAGATGGGCTCGTTGATTTGGAAAAGGTTAACCCATTATGGTCCGGAGAAGGTATCGGTGTTGATGGAGTTGAAGAATGACTGAGCAAGACCTTTGTTGGAGAGAAACTCCCAATCAACAACATCCCCGGGGTGAATAGAGCAACCGGCGAGGTTGTCATAGTTCATTTGATGGTACTCGTAAGTCACTTTGCAAGAGAAGTAAAGCACCTAGAAATCAGGAAAAACAAGAGGAAGATATATTAATAGAAGACTGTTACAGTGGAAACTCCCCTACTAATAAATTCATTGTTGCTCACGATGGAAATTGAGGGTATACTGTAGCTACCAAGATGATGAAGTAGCATCCTATAAACTTTGCATTGATGGCACATACATCTTCAGGAAGTTCTTTCAGTTCAAATTCTGAGGTAGATTCTTGTTCTAAATCATGTGTAAAAGCTTATGCTAATCTCAAAGAACAATATGATAATTTGTCTTCAGATTACAAAAGGTCTCAATTTAATTTAGTATCTTATAAAGGCAAGTTAGAAATCAAGAAGCTAGACTAGCTTTACTATAAAGAAAAATGAGGTTTGTTATGAAGAAAGCATAAATGTTTTAAAACTTAAAGTTAAACTAAGAGATACTGCTTTAGTTGAAAACAAAAAGAAATTGGAAAAAGCAGAAAAAGAGAGAGATGAGTTAAAACTAACATTAGAGAAGTTTCAAAATTCATCTAAATCTTTAAATAAATTGCTTGAAAGTCAAGTCATTGACAAGTTTAAAACTAGACTAGGATACACTGCAACTTCTTCTACTGCAACTATTCTCTTGCAGTAGAAATTTGTGAATTCATATGAGATGTTAGAAAATCAGGAGAATAATAAGTCCAAATCTGATAAGGGATATCAAGCAGTTCCCCCACCTTTTACAAGGAATTTCATGCCTCGCAAACCTGATCTAACATTTTTAGATGAAATAATTGAAAGTGAGAATATGGATGTTACTACTGTTGTTACACCTAGTAATGTTAAGACAGTTGAGTCAAATCATGAGTCTGTTGGTGTAAAAAGTAATGGTGTGATTGCAGTAGAACCTAAAACTGTTAGCAGATCAGCTTTAGACCTCCATGTCGTATTAATGATTGAACTCTCTGATGATGATAGTGAGGTAGAAATAATACTAAATGTTAAGGATAAAACTGTTAGACCTAGCACTGAAAAGATAAAATTTATTAAGACTGCTAGGGAAACAGTAGATAAGGTAGAAACATCTAAACAAAACAAACACTGTCCTAGAGGGAACCAAAGAAACTGAAACAATCTTAGTCCCCCAAAGACTAGGAAGTTAAAACTTAAAAAGATTAATAAAGCTTGTTTTGTTTTGTGGTAGTTTTGAGCATATCTCCATTAAGCTAAGTGATAAAAAGGTATTTATAAGATCAGTGTGGAACAACCAAGTAGTTGTATCATAGGAGAACTTGCTAATAAAATAACTCACCCTCACCCTAATAGAAGATTTGTTCCATAAGCAGTACTAACCAGGCCTGGCAAAATTAATATTGTTGGTGTAAATGTTAATACTGATGTCAGACCAGTTAATACTGTTGGCTCAAAACCAACTATGAATCATCCTAGATCAATATCAAATGCTTATAAAAAGGGATATTCACAAGTCACAAGGCCATTTAACAAGTATTATGAATACAAAAATAGTATTTTCAATAAAAAGGTTAATACTGCCAGGGTAAAAGATACTACTATTAGGGATAGAGCAGTAGTAAGTGAAAATAAGGAAAAGGTGTTAATTCTGTTACGAGCCTAATTCTCAGCTGCTAGGGTTTGGAAAGCCAAAATAGTAGTGCATCAAATACATTTTAAAAGACATATTCTTACATTGATGTCACGAGGCAATCCCAGTCTAAATGGCTTGGATCCCAAAAGAGTCCAATTCTCTTATTCATGGTGCATAGCAACCCACAACAGAAAGAGGTAGCAAGGAAAAAAGGAGTTATTGTACAGTGTTGCTCAAGGCACAAACTGGAACAAAAGCTATCTTAAAGTGAGTATGAAAGATAAATATGGTAGATTTGTTTCCCTTTCGAGATGGTAAAGGTTAGAAATTTCTGGTAATGGTCAAATCCAAAATAGTAACATTGGATTTTTGATAAATGGTGTACTTTTTTAAGGAGACTAAAGTGTAACTTGTTTAGTGTGTCACACAGATATGTGACAAAAAGAATAAAGGTTGCTTTTACTGACACTGAATGTCTTGTCATATCTTCTGACTTTAACTACTTATGAAAGTCCAAGTTTACTGAGAGTTCCAAGAAGATAACATTTACAGTGTTGACCTAAAAAGTGTTGTTCCCACTAAAGGTTTAACTTGCCTCTTTGCTAAGCCACAATTGATGAATCCAATTTATGGCATATGAGGCTTGGTCACATAAACTTTAAAAACATGAATACAAACTTATGAGGGAAAAACACTTGTTAGAGGTGGCTTTCAAGATTTTTGAAAATGACCATTCTTGTGTTGCTTGTCAGAAAGGAAAGCAACACAAAGCCTCCTGTAAGGCCAAACTTGTAAACTCAATCAACAAACCCTTACATATGCTTCATATGGACCTATTTGGTCCTACAAATGTTAAGAGTTTAATGAAAAAGTCTTATTGCCTAGTTGTCACTGATGACTTTAGTAGATTTTCTTGGGTATTCTTTTTGGCCACTAAAGATGAGACTAGTGGGATATTAAAGACCTTCATAACAGAAATAGAAAATCAACTAGACCATAAAGTAAAAGTTATCAGATGTGACAATGGAACTGAGTTCAAAAATAGTGTAATGAATCAGTTTTGTGAAATGAAGGGGATTAAGAGGGAATTCAGTGTTGCTAGGACTCCTCAGTCTTTGCTGAGAGGAGGAATAGAACACTGATAGAGGCTGCAAGAACTATGTTAGTTGACTATAAGTTACCAACCACCTTTTGGGCTGAAGCAGTTAATACTACTTGCTATGTGCTAAATAGGGTTCTTATTCCTTAAGCTCATAACAAGACACCTTATGAACTTATTCATGGAAGAACCCCATTGATAGACTTCATGAAACCTTTTGGGTGTCCTATTACCATCTTAAATACCAGGGATCATCTAGGCAAGTTTAATGGAAAAGCTAATGATGGATTTTTTGTTGGGTACTCTGTAGTTAGCAAGGCCATGAGAGTATTTAACAAGAGGACCAGGATAGTTGAAGAGACCTTAAATATTAGATTTCTTGAAAATACACCTAATGTGACCGGAAATAGACCAGACTGACTTTTTGATGTTGATTCTTTGACAATATCTATGAACTATGTGCCAGTTGTTGCAGGAAATCAAACTAATGGTATTACGGGAACTAGAAAAAACATTGTTACAGGTCAAGCTGAGAAGAAGACAAAACCTGAACAAGAATACATCATAATACCTATCTGCATAACTGATCCATTAATCTCTCAAGATCCTAAGGCCAGTGAAGAAGATGCTGAAGAGAAGCCTACTGAAATGGATGAAATGAGCTCATATAAAGAATGTGGAGGAAAATCAGGCCACAAGAAGTGATTTGAAAGCCTACTCAACAAGAAAAGCAACTGTACATCCTAACAACACTAAATAGTATTAACACTAAGTTAGGTACAACCTGTTAGAACTCTGGCTGGACCATCATTTTCTAAATGATCCATCATCACCATTAATGCTGCTAAGCAATCTAATGCAATTGAGGACCTCTATTTGAAAGATTTTCTCTTTCCAAAAATGCATTTACACTTCCACCTGTTTCAAATTGTGACACTAATGATGAACTTGGGAATTTTTTGGTAATGCTTATGCTGATGAAGATTTGGGTAGCAGAGGTTTACCTCAAACATCTTATAAAAATAACCATGAATGTCAGTCATATTCCCACAACCAGAATTGACAAGGATCATCCTAAAGACCAGATTATTGGAGACTTTAATTCAGCTATTCAAACAAGGAGAATGACCAAGATTTTTGATGAACATGCTATGGTATGTTACATTAATAAGCAGAGGAGAACAAATCACAAAGATTATCAGAACTGCTTATTTTCCTATTTTCTCTCTCAAATGGAACCTAAGAAAGTGATTCAAGCTCTGGAAGATCCAAACTAGATAGAATCAATGCCCAAGAGGAGCATCTACAACTTACAACTTTAGAAGTTTGGACACGGTTAATCTACCTAATGGCAAGAGGGCCATTAGAACCAAATGGGTCTTATAGAACAAGAAAGATAAGAGGAATTGCAGTGAGAAACAGGCAAGTCTAGTTAACAAAGGTTATAACCCAAGAAGAAGGAATTAAGATGATGATGAGGTTTTTGCTCCTATTGCTAGAATAGAAGCAATCAGGTTATTTTTGGCCTATGCATCATTTATGAGGTTTATTGTATACGAGATGGATGTAAAGAGATCCTTCTTATATGGTACTATTGATGAGGAGGTATATGTTTGCCAATCTCCTGGTTTTGAAGATCCATAGTTTCTAGACAAAGTATATAAGGTAAAAAAGCTTTATATGGTCTACATCAAGCTCCTAGAGATTGGTATGAGACCTTGTCTACCTATTTAAATTGAAAATGGATTTAAAAGTAGGCACTATAGAATAAGATCTTTGTTCATCAAGAAGGACAAAGGTGTTATCTTGTTAGTTCAGGTGTATGTAGATGATATCATCTTTGGGTCCATAAAGAAGTCTTTATGTGATGAGTTTGAAGGTTTGATGCACAAGAGATTCTAGATGAGTTCTATAGAGGAACTCACTTTCTTCTTAGGGTTACAAGTACAACAGAAGAAGGATGGAATCTTCATTAGCCAAGACAAATATGTGGCTGACATATTGAAGAAGTTTGATTTTGCCACTGTAAAGACAGCAAGCACTCCCATGGAACCTAACAAGGCATTGATCAAGGATGAAGAAGCTGATAGTGTGGATGTTCATTTATACAGATCAATGATTGGGTCATTGATGTACTTAACAACTTCTAGGCAAGACATAATTTTTGTTGTTTGTGCTTGTGCAAGGTTCTAAGTTACTCCTAAAATGTCACATCTTCATTCCGTGAAGAGGATCTTTAGATACTTGAAAGGTCAACCTAAATTGGGCCTTTGATATCCTAGAGATTCACCATTTGACTTAGAAGCTTTTTCTAATAGTGATTATGCTAGAGCTAGCCTTGATAGGAAATCCACAACAAGAGGTTGTCAATTTCTTGGCAAGAGGTTGATTTCATGGCAATGTAAGAAGCAAACTATAGTTGAAAATTCTACTACTGAGGCAGAGTATGTTGTTGCTGGTAATTGATGTGGATAGGTGCTATGGATTCAAAATCAGATGCTTGACTATGGATTCAACTTCATGAACACCCAAATTTTCATTGATAATGAAAGCATCATTTGTATTGTGAAGAATCCAGTGTTTCACTCTAAAACCAAGCACATAGAGATTAGGCACCATTTCATCAGAGATTGTTATGAGAAGAAGTTGATTCAGGTGATAAAGATTCACACAGACCATAATGTTCCAGATCTTCTCACAAAGGCTTTTGATGTTAGCAGGTTTAACTTTCTAATTGCTAGCATTGGATTACTTAATCTCTGAAGTATTGTTTAAGGGGAGGTTAATGTGTTTGGATAACAGTTCTTAACTTTTATTCATGGGTTATGCATAAATATGGATCCTTATGAATTCTCACATGTCTATCTAGTCTTTTCTAGTGTGCTTGTGATGAATAGAGGCATGTTGTTGTATAATTATTGAAGACAGAGTTAATACTGTTAGATATCTCTTAATATTGCTAGGCAAAAAATTAGTACTGCCAGATAAAAGTTAGTACTGCTGGGATATCATCAAAGTTACAACTGCTGAGCAAATTCTTAACTCTTGAAGCATTATTTGAGGGTAGGTCAATTAAGAATGAATGAATGTGATTAATACATCAAGTAGATATGGATGAAGGGTCAGGACAACCCACTGATCCCCAACCCACATCCACATTTACTCAACTTTGCAATAATGAATCCAATCATTGTTCCATCATCATATCAACCTAAAAAGACCCACAAACCTAGGAAATCCATAAGGACCACAAAGATATCTCAGTCTAGTGGACCTATTAACCTTGTTGCAGATGAGACTGTCTATAAGAAGTGGGAAGACATAGTGGAAAGGGCTGCCACTACTGCTTCTAGCTTAGATGCAGAGAAGTACAGTAGTAACATCAATAGGACCCAATCTATGGCAACACTTAATGAGTCAAATCCTTAGGGAACTGATTTAGGTAGTGGTCCCAGGTGCCAAGATACCATAATAGGGAAGTGGCAGAGCTCAAACTAGTTTGAGACTGCATTTAAAAACAGTCTAATGATCACTCTCTCCAATATGTGTAACACACTTGGAAGTAGGGAGGACAGTATGAAACTATTGGAATTGATGGAACTTTGTACAAAATTGTCAGATTTGGTGAGCAAAAAGAAAAGAGAGATGTTGTGAGTTGAAAAACAGAAAGAGAAATGTGTGAATAAAAACAGAAAAGAGTGATTTTGTGAGCAAAAAGAATTGAGAGATATTGTGAGCATAAAAACAAAAAGAGAGCTTGTGAGAAAAACTAATTGATGATAGAAGTCCTTTTGGAAAGAAATTGAAGTTAATGCTGGTAACTCAAACTTAATGCTGTTAGCCTTAGGTTAATACTGGTAATATAACTTAATGCTGCTAAGCATAAAGTTTCTAATGCTGTTAAAGATATTAATGCTGCTGAAGCCTTTATGTTGATGCTGTTGAGTTTACTTCTCTCTGCCGGGTTACTTACTACTGTTAGGCATAACATAGTGCTGTTAGTTTAAGTTAATGCTGCTAGGCATAATTTAGTGCTGTCAGTTCAAGTTAATGCTGCTGAGGGTGATTTTATAAATACTTCGATTCAGGGTTTCATTCGATTTCAATCATTCAAACGCTCTTTAAACGTAAACCCTAACTCAATTTCATCTTTAATCATCAAAACACAACACAATGTCAACCCCAACTTTCTCTGACACTCACAACATGGTCGCATTCTTAGAAAAACCCGCTAAAAGTGATGGGTTTCATGAAATTATTGATTTTCTGAATTCTAACCAAATTCATTATGCTTTAACTGTCAATCCTACTATCTACACACCTTGAATTGAATAGTTTCATGGGCACAAGCAAAGCTAAAACGAGTTAATGGGAAACGTCATTACAGCCCTATGTTGATAAGAAGAAGTGATCATCACGGAGGCAAGCATTAAGGAAGTGATATTTACTTAGATAAGCAGGTGGATATTGATTGTTTGCCACTGCTACTTCTTTGAAGAACTCTGCCGAGGAAGGGGTATGAAAACCTTGCACAAAATGCTTACATTTTATAAAGCTTTCTTTTCTCCACAATGGAAGTTCTTAATTCATACCATTACGCAATGCCTTAGTGCCAAGACCACTGCATGGAATGAATTCAGTAGTACTATGGCCTCTGCAATCATATGCTTGGCCACAAACCAAAAATTTAATCTGTCCAAGTACATTTTTGATGCTATGGTAAAGCACTTAGAGGGAGGGGTTAAATTTCTAATGTATCTGCGATTTGTACAAGTGTTTATTAATCAATAGCTTGGTGACATGTCACATCATAAGAAGATTTATGTTAACCCCTCACACACAAAGAAAATCTTTGCCAACATGAAGAGAGAAGGAAAAGACTTTTCTGAGAGAGTAACACCCCTGTTTGCAACAATGAGGTCGTTCTCATATCTTGTGCTATTGATCTATGAAGTAACGCCCTCGGATATTCAATATTCCGCTGCCACCCAGATTTAGGGGTGTTACAGTTTTGTCCCACAACAAGAACTGACTGATGAACAAGCTTTCTGGTTACAAACTTCACACCCTAATACTGACCAATCTGCTTCTTCGCTTGTCAAAATTGAGGCTCTTCGAGAACTTTCTATGGTAAGCCTGGTTAATACAAGCCTTAAAAGCTTAAATATCATCTTGGCCAATTTGACAATGTGGTGAAAATGCGGATTACACCCGATGCTTTAACAGAAGGGGAATGGGGGTTTGAACACACTAAAGCTATTTTTCTAAAAGAAATAATTCCATTTGTATAGACCTTAAAAGACATATTTAATGTTTTTAATAAAGATCTTTTAAATGAGGTAACGGAAGTACAAACAGTTTTTAACCAGATGAAAGCTGTTGTTCAACAGTATTTTGTAGTCAAACAGTATAACAACCTGAGTTTTTATGACGCGTATGACGATCCCGGATTCGGCGTCGCAAGTATTATTTTATAAGTTCATGTGATTGAACGTCGACATTTAAATTTTTAATTGTCATGGATAATTATTTTCCTATTTTATTACGAGCGGATTTGAGAAATTTTTATTTGTACTAATTTACGAGTCAATGTTTGACTGCGCGACCGTTAAACGTTTTGGGCATCATGTAAATTATGGCGCGCCCCATTATCATTTATATGATTATAATTTGTATTTTTCGGACAACGGCGCCTTTTATTCCTCGACCTTTGCCAAACTTGCAATTTAATGTAATTAACATATTTACATTTCATGTGTCAAATTGTCACTTTTAATTTAAGGTTTACAAAAAGGTTTTACAAGTTTTAAAAATATAAAAAATATGATGATGATGCCCACAAGGTAGTCGGCGGCTACTATGCACACACACACACACTCAAGTTTTAAAATTTTTAGTGATTTCCCAAGTGAATAATGATTACATGTTGCTTCCAAGATTTAACTAGCTTCTCTCACACCTTATAAAACACATAGTGCAAAATCTTTCCCCTCTCCCCTTTGCTTCCTTGTTCGACCGGCTACCCACACACACAAGCATACATCAAAAAAAATTTGATCTTGAAATCCATTCTCATATCACTCAAATGATGATTTAAACTAAGTTGGAATCAAGCCTTAGTTGTCTTTTGTCTTCCTCATCCCCTTTGTGTACTCGTCGAAACCACCAACACCACCACCACTACATATTGATTTTTTTCCTCCTACAAAATAACATTTAGATGATGTTGATTTGATCATCCATGAAGAAAAATACCGCATGTAAGAAGGTTTATGCATGTTTGGGTTTTGAATAAAATAAGAGGGTTTTGATTCAAATAGGGATTAAAGATCTAGTGGAAAAAGGTTACTAAAGGTTTTTGTACAAGATTTGATTGACAAAAAGCTAAGGTTTTGGGTCTTGGGTGGGTTCGAACGTCGGCTAGGACAAGAGAGGGACAAAAGCGAATCTAAGTTAGTCCGATCTTGCTTAATAAAGCTTTGTAAGTACTTTCAATACTCGTTATATATTTACTTTTGTGATTTGTTAATTTTTGATATTTGCATGTGATGAAATCCGGGTAGATCTTGCGTGGATTAGACTAGGTCGAGATGTTGGGTGATTAAACGAATGAAATATAATGTATAAGCGATTTAGGACATGTCGTGAGTTAATTTTTGGATTGAAAACTGGTTTTCGACGCGTTTTGTAACATGTGGATTTGGGCAGAAAACGGGACACGGATTTTGAAGTCCGAGATTTTGTTAAAACTGATTTTTATTTAGAAATTACTATAAAGTTTATTTTTACACTCGGTTTGATATAAAATGTCACTCGCAACTCCTTATAACGAATATTTTAGACCGAAAACGAGATATATACTTTAACAAGAAAATAAAGTCACCATTTGGAAATAATAAAAGCTGGCAGAATTTAGAACGTCCGATTTGGGCAATTTCAAGTCCGTTTTAGCCGTCCGGCAAAGCACGAAAGTTGTCCGGAATGACGTTTCACTTCTACCGTTTAAATCTTAAGATTTAACGATTTCAAACGAAGAAACTAGCCTAGCCGCGGTGTAGAAAATAAGTATATATATAATTTAAATATGAAAAGTCGAACGTAAAAGTTAACGGAGATTTTTTACGGACGCTTATATGTTCGTAAGATTAATTTGGTTGGTAAAATATTTTTAAAGTAAGTATATATGACATTAGTCGGTTCTAAAAACGAAAAGTCCAAAAATAGTAACTTTTGTAATATTCGGGATGTAAGTCTGATACGGGTAATTAATGACCAAGTATTGGGTGTCTAAAGTTCAACGAGATAAATAAATATTTTTATAAATATAATTTGAAATGGGATTATGAAAGTGGTAACTTTTAAAATTAGTAACCTTCTAAATTAGGAATTTTCCAAAAATAGAAAGTATTCGATTAAGCGATGTCATGTATAATGAAAGGGGAAAATCACAGCAAAATTTAGTGAGGTTTTAGGATCTAAGTCGCCAAGTATATTTCATCTCATGTAGAATGTGGGTGGTGTTTCTATATATTATATATGTATATATATATTGTTACCTTGTTAATATAGGAATTTTTCCAAATTTTCAAGCGTAAAACTCATTTTAATGTGATTATAATTCAAAATGTGTAAAAAAAATCGAATCACTGTTAAAAAAACTCTCGATTTTGCGATATAAGTACAATTCTGAATATTCTATACAAATTTAAGGAATCATTACCATAACTCGATTTTAACAATAATTTGTGAATCAAATTTGTGATTTATAGATTTGGTTCACTATTAAATGATGTTTACTTGTGAATCAAATAAAAAAATATAAACCAATTTGCTCAAACGTAAATTTCTTAATCTTCTCAAAATAAAAACCTTCTCAATGGAATCGGAGCCTATATTTATATATATATATATATATATATATATATATATATATATACGTACGGTTTTGTCGTCGTATTGTACGCATCGTCGATCGTACCTTATGTGTAATTTAATCGAGCAACATAAAATTTTAGGTTGCGGTCGAATTCGTTATTGAGGCATTCGTGGTTTGTTTTTGCTGATTGATTGTGGTCTTTGATCAAGGTGAGTTCATAGACTCGCTTATAATTGTTTTGAATCTTTTAAAAACCCGCGAGGGGGATACATGCTTGTTTTGAAATTGTAAACACAAGTGATTTTTACGGTAAGCTAGAACTGTTTTTGATATTATCTGCATGAGTCGCTATTGCTAAAGTCCCTAATATCGTGAACCGTTAACTTACGCCTTCGGTGTAAGACGCTTGGTACAATTAATAGTTCTATTGGGTTGACACCCTGTCCGGGGTATGAATCCGTTGGTGAACACCTTGTAACGGACATTTTGTATTGTAGAGGTAGATGGTATGTGGCAATGATACCATATAAAATGTAGGGCAAAACTTTGTGCACAATCACTACATTAGGATGTGTACGGTCAAGGTGTGGGTGTCACGAGCTCAATGCAATAATAAAATAAAAAGTTACTATATGCTTACAAGTTTTGATATTTTACTTGTGTTCTGCTTTTAATTATAAACTCAAACTTTTGTTGACGTTTTTAGCATGTTTATCCCAGGTGATTATGCTTGTGCATCCTTGGATGGGATTATCGCGCGGATGTCAAAGGATTTTGGACTTTGTGAATATTACACATTCGACGAAATGATTTTGGGCAAATCGAGTCGTGTTCTAACTTATTTAGAATTATTTTTCTAAAACTGTTTGGGGATGTGTGTAACTCTGATCTTTTAATAAAAGTCGAATGTGATATTTTATTTACTAAACGTCTCATTTGAGGTCGTTTTCTGTAACTCGTGTGTATGAACTATGAAGTAGCACCCCAAGGTGGTATTCCGCTGCGTTGTGATTTTGGGGGTGTTACAGAATGGTATTAGAGCACTGGTTATAGCGAACTAGGTCGTTTTCAAAAACCTGGACTATAACCATTTTCGAAAAAGTTTTGTGAGACTTTCATCATTGTCTAATATCCGTGCGCGCATCCTCCCCAATTCCTTTATATGTCTTATGTGGTATCTTTAATTGTATACTATAATGCGTACAATGGGTGTCACTTGTAACGATGTTATGTATGTATATTATATATAAATATATATATATATATATAATATATATAAATATAATATAAATAGTATAGTATAGTAAATATAAAATATATATATACGATATTCGTTCCCATGAAGTTACTAGCTAAGTATATATGCATTCCTGACCCTGGCTATGTACATCGTATGATGGAGTATTATTATGATATATGAGTTAAATTTCACATACGATAAGATTTTTGTATTGATGACTACTAAAATAAGTACTTCTCTATTTCTTTGTAGTAATCATAGAGTACCAGCCCGTTACCAGATCGTGTACTTACTTGAGGAACGCCGCACCTTGCATATGATTTCTTTGCCGCTAAGCTGATACCAGGACTCGCCGAGGCACCCGGTAAAATGAACGGGTAGATTAAAGAGGATGGGCCTCTTGGAGCAGATTTGATGGAGTCCGTGGTCGACCCGGTGATTGATGATATGATGGAGCCGATGGAAAACCCGAATGAGGATGTGGACATGCTCATGGATGATGACGACGGGGATGATGATGATGAAGGTGAAGACGATGAGGATGGTTGGGAGGTGAATGAAGAGTGGCTGATGGCTCCTATCACGCCGCCCCCGATGCTGATCGTACCTCTACCTAGTACTTTTGAGGTTGGTGGACCGTCCACTGCTGCACCTGGGCCACTATTCCTAGTAGGACGACCATTTTCGGAGGTGGTAAACAGTGTGGCGGTACATCATGAGGAGATCGGTGGCTTGTGTGTTCGGATCGAGAACCTGGAGTACATACATGGTGTGCTAGTGAGAAAGATGGGAGACGTTAGTGACGCCCAGTTAGATGATAGGATTGGGATAGGGGAGATTCAGCCTAGGGTGACCACCTTGGAGGGTAAGGTAGAGGTGTTGGCTTCCCAGCAGGAGCAGGCGATGACTAAAGTAGGAGAGGTTGAGGATCGGGTATTGGAGATGCAGGACAAGGTGAACAACTATCCTTGTGGCCAATTAGATGGATTGAGAGAGGATGTGGATGGATTGTTATGGTTGAATGGTCGGGTACAGACATTGGAGTCGACAGTACAAAAGCTTAGGAAGGAGAACCAGAAGTTAAGGGTTGTTGAGTGCAAAAGATAGTGATTATAGTATGCTGGCATCGTATGTGCTTGGGCCGGGAGAGCGCCTTGCCGCGGTGGAGCTTAAGTTATCAGGACCACCTTAGGGGCCTCAGTAGATGTTTTCTTTCATTTCCTACCCTATTGATTGGGATCGTTTTGTATAGATTGCACTAAACTACTAGTGACAGTTAGTGAAACCATGATGCTAGGTGTATTTTGTCCTCTTTGTAAACATCGCAACCTTATTTGGATGTATGAAGGTTCTTGTATTAGAAACTTGGAAACCATTATGGTTGGATGTACTGGTCTTGGAACCACAGATTGTAACTCTTGGGGGATTTTGGATGTACGTGTACTACCCCCGGTATTATCATGATTATGGAAATTATGGTTATTCTTGGGTATGAGTGTCGTGATTATAGATGTGGTTGACTTTGAGAGATGCTTGAAGGTCATGATTACATCAAGACACTCGACTCGTTACGGGATTGACTTAACCCTGAGTGTTGGGTCATGTCAGTTAGCGAATCTTTCGCACGTATATGTACTTGTTTGCATAGTCAACGAGCATATCTTTTTGATACTTGATATGACCTGTTGACCAAACTATATTAAATGATGTTTTATAAAATGATGATTTTAAAAAAACTAGGGACGTTCTTTCTACATTTCTTTTTTGTGTGTATATTGACGACTGTCGTTGATGTGAATTGTTTGATTTGGTTGTGTAAACCCGTTCGTGTGAACTATAGTAAACGTGTTTTCAAAAATTTCATAAACTTGGAAACTGTGATGTCTAAAAAAACAAAGATAAAGAAGAGAAAAAGAAAAGGGGGAGGTGATATAATGGTACTATCTTTTGGTCTCTTCTTCCAAACCAATATCTTATTTATGCGTATATATATGTTCTGAGAAAATGATTGACGTGTGTGGCGATGTGAAAATTGAAAGAATGTTTTACGAGGACGGGACATGACGTCGTTTGGTCCTCAATTATGCATAACCTGATCAACTATGCATAATTCGGGAATAACCACGCTATGTCGGAATAATCGTCACCCTTAAAACGTTAGATAATTGTGATAATATTTAGGCTAAACCCTCAGAAGGAGAAAATTGTTTTTACCCCTACTATGGATCCTTATGCAAGTAAATTTAATTCGATTTGACTTTATGGGTAGAAGTCGTAATATACTTTGTGAATGTACCTTGATCGTCAAGGATTAGAATAAGGCACTAAGCGACCCCTGACATAAGGTTAGGTATAGTGATCCTTACTTCTTGACGTAACGACTTGAAGTGCGTAATGAAGGGTGAAAAGATTGGAGACTCTAGCAAAATGGCGACATCCGTTTCCATCCTGGAGAAGCATTCAAAGTATCCAACGCCTTAAGTCGAATGGTATTGAATTAGGAATGTATGTGATTGTCTCGACTCGAGTAGTTGATTCATCTAAAGGTTTAGGGTGATACGTTAGGACCAAGCCGACTATGCTAGTCGTGATATGTAGACGTCCGAGTTGTGGCTTTCATCGAATAAGTAATAAGTCCGTGATGCTAAATTTTTGTTGATTCCAATGAATAGATCTTTAACTCCTTAGCTTGATGTAAGGTTTAGTATCCTTGGATAAATCCAAAGGTACTAAGAATGAAACTTTGTGTATATGATATAAACTATGCAGAATCTAGTTTATACCACTAAGAAGAATAACATCAATGTATGTTTGACAAACAGAAATATAACCAAAACAATAAGCTTCATTATATTAATATAAAGACTCTTTAATAGTGTTAGGTGTTACAACCTTGAAGCTATGACAATGACTCGTTTTTGATACCTTAAATTCTATACTCTAGGACCTCCTTTTATACACCAAGGAGTCCTACAAGGCTTACAATACTTTCCTAAGAAATCATGATCTTTTCTAAAAGCAAACGTAATATCTTAAACAAATACATTATACATATCTTTTACAAAAATAACTCAATACTTATCTTTGTAAGTATTCTTGTTCTCCAAACAATCCTTATCTCTTTACTCGTCTTTATCCTTTTGACAGTAGTAACTCTTCTAGCAGTTGTAATCCAGCAGCATTAACTTTTGTACCATCAGTACTAATAAACATAAGCAGTAGTAACATTAATACTAGCAGTACTAATATATACTAACAGTAGTAAGTGTGTACTAGTAGTCTTAACTTTACTACTAGCAGCACTAACTACTTAGCATATATTTCAGTCTTCAACTCTGAGCAGTCTTAACTTCAACTAGCAGCAGTAACTTTATACTAATAGTACTAAATTATACTAACAGTACCAACTAGCAGTAGTAACTTTATACTACTAGTACTAACTACTTAGAATAATTTTCATTAGTATCACCAACAGTACTAAGTTATGCTTGACAACACTAATATATACCTGAGCAGTAGTAACTCTAAGAATTATCTTGAAGTCTTTAAGTCCCAACAATCCTCCCCTAAACTTGATGTTCATCTTCTAAATCTTCAAGTTTCTTCATTAAAAGTCTTCATCACTATCAAGAAGATGCATTAAAACACTTCATTGACCTTTTTGCTGCTTTACCATAAGATTGAGTAATTGATAGCACATCTCATTCTAATAATCAGCTTAAAGTTTCTTGTTGAGCATATTTGTGATTGTTATTGGTGTGAGGGGATATCTCTTCTCAACTAACATAAAGATGTGTAGATTTTTAAATCTCACAAAGTGTACTCCACTAGAATTAAATAGCTTCCAAACAGTCACTTTGTATCCCTGTAGACTCCTCCATATTTTACTCTTTATGTCAGGTTCGAACATTACTTTCAGATCACCTCAGAACACTTTTTTATAATCATCCTCTGGGCTTGTATTCCCATGTTTAGTTTTCACCAACTTCCAGAGAGTCTCTAAATATTCTCTACTAATGTTCTGAAGCATTCTAATCATTGATGAATATCTATTTGAACTTCCATCAGCTCTTATCAAGTGATAAAATCTCTTCTGTCCTTATTTAACAATCTTATATTCAACAATTATTGGAGGTTTAGTAGCTAGAGGTATAGCATCAATTGATATTTTTTCATCATCTTAAACTACCTCCATATGCTTTTTCATCTCAGATTCATCATCTTCTTTAACTTCTTCATGCTTATCTATCTCTTTATCATCCTTTATTCTTTGTCTTTTGAAAGATTCTTGGTTCTGCTCTTTCCCTGCTCTTTTCTTACCAATTGATTTCTTTCTACTGCTTTCAACTTTCTTTTGACAACTTTCTGCCTTCTTTGACTTATCAGATTCAAGTTCATCTTCTGTTCTTTTAGAACTTTCTTCTGTTCCTTCTTTGTTTTTCATCACCTCTGAATCCATAGGAATAAAAGTATTTACCCTCTTCATTTCATTATCAAACAACTTCTGGATATCATCATAGCTCTTGCTCTTCAACTGATTATATTTGTATCCACCCATGTTTTTGAGATAGGTAGACATTAGATTTCTCTTTTGAGCTTTAGTTGGTGGCTTTTTTCTTTTCTCTTCAGCTCTAAGCTTTGCAAAGTGTTTCTTTCTTTTGTTCATGAGCTCTACAAACAGTCTTGATCTTTCTTCAATGGTTATTTCTCCCTGTTCTTCTGCTTGTAGCCTCTGAGCTATTTCAAAATCTGCCTCCATCATAGCTTGTGTGTTATCCCATGATTCAATCAAAGCTATGTTGGCTTCCTCTTCCTTTTTTCTTTGCAAGCCTTTCTTCTTTAATGAGTTCAGCTTGTATTTGAGCTTCAAGATTTCTAGCCATTTCTTCATCAAGCTAATTTGATCCCTTTTCTTCAATGGCACTTCAGGTTCATCCATATTAGCTTTCCCTTTATCCTTGATGCTTGAAGATGATACTGATGTTGGTGTTGTTGTAGTGCTTTCTCCAGCATCTCTAAATGTAATGCCTTTAGCTTTGGGAATTGTTGAAGGTGTTGTTGTGGTTGTACTATGTACTGTCTCTTGTATCGCAACCTTAGATTTTGCACTCTTTAATTTAGCTAATGTTTAAGCTAAGGTAATCTCTACTTCAGTTATATTAGGTGGTGGTACAACAGTAGTAGAGGGAGCAGCAGTACTAACTTCTTTAGGAATCACATCTTGGTCTTTTTCAATCATATCATTTTCAGCAAAAACTTCATTACCAATAAGAGTATCTGTATCAAACATTTCTGCATCATCTGACCTCCCCTAGGTTTCATTAACTAAAGAAACTTTAGCATCCTTATCAATGTCTTCAATACTCCTCCCCTGATTGGATGCATCCTCCTGAGCACCCAAACATTCATCATCTGAGTATTTTATTCTTCTTGTGACACCAACTTTGTATAGTCTCTTAAATTTATGAGTTCTTAACCCTGCTTTCTTCTCTAACTTTTTAACTCTCAGCTTCAAATTTGTAATCTCCTGAGCTTGAGCAGTCTTAGTATGTTCTAGATCAAGGACTCTCTCAGACAATTTGGTACACATATCCATCAAATCAGTGAGTTTCAATCTATCCTCACCACTGAGCAGTGGATTATTGAAATGTGTAGGCACAGACTCCTCATTTGGTACATCAACAGTAGAATCACTAGGGTGAGGAACTGTAGTAGTCTTTTTCTGCTTCCTCCTAGACTGTTTCTTCTGGGGTTTAGATGTAGATGGTTGAATAGTAATGGGTGTCTGTTGAGAAGCAGTAGGAATGCCTGAATCTACACCCTCTTCTTGATTAGCTTGAACCATCATTGTTGCAAACAGGGGTGTTACTCTCCCAGAAAAGTCTTTTCCTTCTCTCTTCATGTTGGCAAAGATTTTCTTTGTGTGTGAGGGGTTAACATAAATCTTCTTGTGATGTGACATATCACCAAGCTGTTGATTAATAAACACTTGTACAAATCGTGGATACATCAGAAATTTAACCCCTCCCTCTAAGTGCTTTACCATAGCATCAAAAATGTACTTGGACAGATTAAATTTTTGGTTTGTGGCCAAGCATATGATTGCAGAGGCCATAGTACTACTGAATTCGTTCCATGCAGTGGTCTTGGCACTAAGGCATTGCGTAATGGTATGAATTAAGAACTTCCATTGTGGAGAAAAGAAAGCTTTATAAAATGTAAGCTTTTGAGAAGGTTTTTCATACCCCATCCTTGCCAGTTCTTCAAAGATAGTAGCAGTTGGCAAACAATCAATACCACCTGCATCTTCTAAGTGAAGATCACTTCTAATGCTTGTCTCCGTGATGATCACCTTCTTCTTATCAACTAGGGCTTGTAACTGACGTTCACCATTAACCGTTTTTGCCTTTGCTGTTGCCCAGAACTGTTCAATGCAAGATGTGTAGATAGTAGGATTGACAGTTAAAGCATAATGAATTTGGTTAGCATTCAGAAAATCAATAATTTCATGGATGCCCTCACTTTCAGTCACAGGTTTTTCCAAGAATGCGACTATATTGTGAGTGTCAGCAAAAGTTAGGGTTGACATTGTTTTGTGATTTGATGATTAAAGATGAAATTGAGTTAGGGTTTACGTTTAGAGAGCGTTTGAATGATCAAAATAGAACAAAGAATTAAATGAAAGACTGAATCAAAGTATTTATAAAATCACTCTTAGCAGCATTAACTTGAACTGGCAACACTAAATTATGCCTAACAACATTAACTTAAACTGACAGTACTATGATATGCCTAACAGCATTAAGTAACCCGACATCAGTAACTCAACAGCATCAACATAAGCTTAGCAGCATTAATGTATACCAGCAGTAAAAACTTTATGCTTAGCAGCATTAAGTTATATTACCAGTATTAACCTAAGGCTAACATCATTAAGTTTTAGTTACCATCATTAACTTCAATTTCATGCCAAAAAGGACTTCTTTCATTAACCAGTTCTTCTCATAAGCTCTCTTTCTGTTTTTATGCTCACAATATCTCTCAATACTTTTTGCTCACAAAATCACTCTTTTCTGTTTTTATTCACACATCTTTCTTTCTGTTTTTCAACTCACGACATCTCTCTTTTCTTTTTGCTCACCAAATCTGACAATTTTGTACAAAGTTTCATCAATTCCAATAGTTTCATACTGTCCTCCTCACTTCTAAGTGTGTAACCTCTTGAGAGAGGTGGATCATTGGACTTTTTTTTAAATTTAGTCTCAAACCTAGTTTGAGCATCTACACCCCCAATATGGTATCTTGGCACCTGGGACCACAACCTAAATCAGTTCCTTGTGGAAAAGACTCATTAAGTGTTGCCATGGATTGGGTCCTATTTATGTTACCACTGTCCTGTTATGCATCTAAGCTAGAAATAGTAGTGGCAGCCCTTTCCATTCTGTCTTCCCACTCCTTATAGACAGTCTCATCTGCAACAAGGTTAATAGGTCCACTAGACTGAGATATCTCAGTGGTCCTTATGGCTGTCCTAGGTTTGTGGGTCTTTTTGGGTTGATATGATGATGGAATAATGATTGGTTTCTTTATTGTAGAGTTGAGTAAATGTGGATGTGGGTTGGGGATCAGTGGGTTTTCTTGACCCTTCATCCATATCTACTTGATGTTTTAATCACTTTCATTCATTCTTAAATGACCTCCCCTCAAATAATGCTTTAAGGGTTAAGAATTTGCTCAGCAGTTGTAACTCTAATGATATCCTAGCAGTACTAACTTTTGTAGCAGTATAAAAGTAAGCCCAGCAGTAGTAAGAGATATCTAACAGTATTAACTATGTCTTCAATAATTATACAACAACATGTGTTGGTCCAAAGTCTTGGATCTGATTAGCCTTTTGTAAGACAATAGCCAACTTGAATAAATCCAAATCAACTATAAGAGAGACAATGACTATGAATACTATGTGCTAATGTGGAATCTTAACACAAGTACTAAGAAGAACAATTGTAAAACTAACTTCGTATATTGCTATTGATTTCTATTAGGTTTGGATACCTAAAACACTATGCCATAGGGTTCCTTTTATACACCAAGGAAACCCTAATGGGCTTTACAAACGTGTGAAAGGATAATGCATATCCTTTCCTAAGATATCTCCTAAGATATCTCTAAGATAACTATTATAACTATTCTGTTACATAAACAGACTTAACTAGACAAGGCCAGTACTAACTATAGTACTGCCAGACTTAACTTAGTACTGGCAGACTTAACTATGTCTACCAGACTTAACTCTATAACTACCAGACTTAAGTCTGTTTACAATAATTCCTAACAATCCTCCCCTAACTTGAACTTCACTTGTGATCTTCAAGTTTCTTTGAGTGTCTTCATTATAAGCTTCTTGAGGATTTTGTGAGCATTATCTTTGGAATTATTCTTGAACTGCAACATGATGATTTTCCTGTATAAACAGGTTCTTGACTTCTATCAGCAACTCTTGAAATCATCACTAAGGATATTTGCAGCATCAAATCTTTTAAACAGCATGGCCAACACTTCACAGCTACATGTATAATCTTTTCAGCAACAAATAGACAGCAACATTGACTATATGTACATCAAATCATAAAGTTTCAGTCTATTCTCATCACTTCCAGGTGTGTTAACTCCTGTGAGAGGTGAATCATTGAAAATTTAATGGATTTGATGTCTCTTTACCAGTTAGCCATTAACTCTGGAGTAGCCAATGTTTGGTTTATAAACCATGGTACATTGATAACCATTTCAACTCTTAGTACATGAAACATGGTGAGTTGAAATACCATATGATTTTTAGCAAATCATCAGCTATCAACGGATTTGATTAAGCCTTTACCAAGTAACCGTTTGCTCTTGGGCTAGCTAATCCTTTGGTGGAATCATGACATCACCCTGGTGGACTAGTAACCAGTTCAACTTTTGGAACTTAAATCATTGGTAAGTTGAGTACCATCCAGTTTTTGGTAAACTGTCAACCATATAAATGGATTTTCCACAGCCTTTACCACAAGCCATAACCTTGTGGGCTAGCCAACTCTTTACAAACATAGATATGGTGAGTTGATAACCATACAATTTTTGGCAAATTGTCAGCCATAAACGGATTTGAGAAGTCTTTACCAAGAGCCGTTTGCTCCTGGACTAGCCAGTCCTTATGTCTGTTAGACATGGTGGACTGATAACCATTTGTTGTGTTAGTGCATAGCACCTCCACCAAGTGTTATCTCTTCTCAACTCCATTTTACATAAACAGCTCTCTATCTATATACCACAGCTCTGAAAATTCTTTCAAACATTTACAAATTTATTGCTGCTGAGCTTGTTTCTCAATTAACTTCAAGAGTTGATAGCAGACCTCATCTTTTCTATCTCCCAAAAGCTTCTTTTCAAGCATAGCTTTGCAAACTCTGGGTGGTAGTGGATACTTAACCTCAGTCAGCATATAGATGTGTGCAGCCTCCACAGTCAAACAATGAACACTGCAGCTATGAAAGTATCTCCAATTGAGTATCTGTTGTTGATGTGGCAACTTCCAAATAGCATCCTCTTCAGATGGTGGATCAAACATAGTCTTTAGATCCCCCCATAAAACCCTTTCAAATTCTTCTTCAGGCCTGTTATCTCCATACTTCAACATCATCAGCCTATACAACTCCTTGAGATCATCTCTTGTTAAATCATTCAATAAGCCTGGAAAGTTCACATATACCACATCTGTGTTATCTTCCCTGATGATCTGATAAGCACCTCTCTTTCCAGTCTTGATAATCTGCCATTTAACTATCTTTGCAGGTGCTGGTCCTTGTGGAATTGAACTCATTGGAAACTCTTCTGAAGATGGTTCATCCACTCTTTCCTCCATGTAGGCTTCAACATCCTCCTCAGTGCCAGACTTTGCAGATTCAGGCTTCTTCTGCAATCCTTTCCTTGCCAAAGATTTTCTTTTAGTATATCTTAAAACTGGCTTTTTAATCTCAAATTCCTCTTCTCTCTTCACTGACTCTTTATCCTTCTCTTTAGGAACAGAAACATCCTCCCTTGTGTCAGACTTTAGCTTCTTGGAAGATTCTGTTTGAAGCTCTACACCAGTTCTTTTCCTACTCTCTTTCTCTGTATCCATAGGCACAAACCTTTCCATGCTTCTCATCAAATACTCAAATTTTTCTTTAAGTTCTTCATCTGTAAGCTTCTTTATCTGAGCCAATTTCCATCCACCCTGATTCTTCAAATAAGTGGCCATATACTGTCTTTGCTGAGCCTGAGTCATTGGTTTATCTCTTTGAGCTTTTGCCTTTTGCTCTGCAATAAGTTTTCTTCTCTGACTTATCAAACCCACCATTCTCTGAGCATAATCAGCCTCAGATACATCTTCTCCTGCAATCTCTTTGACCAGATCTGCATTTGCTTCCAATTTAGCCCGAATTGTGTCCCAATCTTCTTCTGTATAAAACTGAGCAGCCTCTTGCACTTGAGCCATTCTTTTCTTTTGAGCTTCAGACAACTCTAACTCCTCTTGCAATCTTTTTGCAGCCAATTCATCCTGTCTTTTTAGTTCTTCTCTCCTTGCATTTTCAGCCTCTCCTCAGCTTGTATTCTTGCTATTTCTGCCAAACTAGCCTGCTCTTCTCTGATTTGTTTCTTTGTTCTTTTGGTCTGAGGAGTCTCTTCAAGTACTGCCTTTCCTTCTCTTTGACTAGCACTAACATGTTCACCACCAGAACTAACTTTTTCACTAGCAGACTTAATATCTATGAAACTAAGAGATACTAACATCTTCGAAACCAGTACTAACATCTTCGAAACCAGTACTAACATCTTCAGCATCCAGTCTCCTCCTTACTCCAGTCTTAACATTTCTCCTCTTGGTCTTGATTTGACTAAGGGCTTCAGCTAGAGTTTTAGCTGCTTCTAAACCTTGAGGACTAATATCTGTTTCTCCTGAAGATTTGCCTTGTTTGGGAGTCTCAAAAACTTCTGATTCATCTTTTTGTAAATTCCTCCCCTGTTTGGAAGAATTTTCAGCAGCCTCATCTTCTGAATCAGTGAGAACCACTCGTCTGCTCTTGACAACCTTTTCCATTTTCTTAACTTTCTTCACCAACTTCACTATTGCATTCCCCATAGTCTGCTTAGTCTGCTTGAGATCCTTCTCCAAGCTTTCAATCCTGGTCATTAACTGTGGAACCAGTTGAAAAAGATCATCTACTGACATGTGCCCTGTTTCTGCCTCATGAGTATGAGGAAGAATATGAGTTTACCCATAGAACTCATTTGAAACCTGCCTTTCATCAATGCCTCAAATTCATCACACCAAGACTTTCTAGTAGAGCCAAAAATGATATCATCTACATATACTTGAACCAACATGATATCCTTCTTGTCCTTCTTAATAAACAAAGTCTTGTCAATCGTACCTCTTCTGTATCCATACTTCTCTAGAAATGTTGATAGAGTAGCATACCAAGCTCTAGGAGCTTGATGTAATCCATATAAAGCTTTGACAACCTTATAAACCTTCTTAGGATGATCAGGATCAACAAAACCAGGAGGTTGAGAAACATACACCTCTTCATCTATAGTGCCATACAAAAATGAACTTTTTACATCCATTTGGTATACTATAAACCCCATAAATGAGGCAAAGGCTAAAAATAACTTGATAGCTTCTATTCTTGCCACAGGAGAAAAAACCTCATCATAGTCAATACCCTCTTCCTGTCTGTGACCTTGGGCCACTAGTCTTGCCTTATTTCTGGCAACTACTCCTCTTTCATCCATTTTGTTTCTGTATACCCATTTTGTTCCAATCACCTTTGCTCCATGAGGTAGATCTACTAGAATCCATACCTAGAGCTTTAGAAATCTTTTTAGGTTCCTCCTGAGATAAGAAGCAGGCAAACAAACAATGCTGTTGATCTTTGTGATTGTTCCTTTGCTGCTTTTGAACATAACTTACAAGTGCATGTGCTCCTGAATGTTACTACACTTTGCTCCTAGTTTGCACAGATGACTTAGGATCACCCAGTATTTGACTTTGTGGGTGAATGTTGTGTATCCTAAGAGTAGGAATGAGACTAACAATCTACATCTAATGTAATTAATGAAATCATGGACCATAAGATCCTACCGTCATCATAAGAAGCCTCATCAAAAATCCCTTTCCTGAGGTTGTTAAAAGATTGTGAGCTCTGGCACATTCTAATGTCATCTTGATCAGCCGGTTGAGTATTAACTTATCCACATACTAAATTAACTTAGTTAGTACTGTAGCTTTGTTTTTAGGTACTGTTAACCGTGATAAATGTTTATGAGCAAGTTCAATTCTTTTCTAAAAGCTAGAAATTCAGGAGTAACTTCTGAAAAGACAGTAGAAATAAGCTTCCATTCTCCTTGTGTTATAAGGTTTTAAGCTCTGTCAAAAAATCCTCTATGCCTTGAATTATTAGAGAGACAGTCCAGTGGTCCCAACGTTTGTTGCAGAAGTGTCTTGACTGTTGTAGCACAAACAATAAGCTCCACGAGTCGCATCTTCATTTCAAAGCATTTTGCATTAGGAGTTTGGTATTTGTTTTCTGCACTGTTAGTCACTTCAGAATATACCTGCAAGATTGGGGTTATGATTGTATGTATTCCTCCAAAGACACAGGAAATATAGTTCATAGAAACAGTTAGATATCAATAATCAAACGATCCATTTATAACCTCCTCCTTTCACAATAAAATTTTTCTTTCAAGAAATTATCATGCAAATTTACTTCTGAAACCATTTTTGTTCACTAAATTAAATACCCTAAAGCTTGCAATTTAGTGAGTAACCAACTAAGAAACCCTCATCACAACTTATTACATCAAACTTGGCAAAGCACACTTAGAGGCTATCTAAAATGAACATTTGTAACTTCCCAAAAGGTCCATATTTTAGCTAATAATTAGTTTAGATGGCCAAACAAAAGCTCATATGGAGTTTTAGTTTTAGGTTTAGTCCTCTTACCCATTAAAGATAAAGCAAGCAAGTACTAACTGCTTCAGCCCAAAAAGTCGTTTTTAAAAGTGAGTCTTCTACATAGTTCTAGCTGGCCACTCATATTAGGGTCCTGTTCATGTCTTTTAGCAACTCCATCTTCAGTAGGAGTACTGGCAATTTTGCAAAACACTTGTTTTATTTCCCTTGTTCGCCAACATAATTCAAGTATATCCCTATTCTACATTCAGTGCCATTATCTGATCTAATGATTTTAACCTTGTGGATAAAGCTGGTTTTTTCATTTGTCTAAAATGAATTACTGAAATATGCCACTAAGTTTCATCCTTTGTATGCCAAAAAATACCCAACTAAATCTGTACAATCCATTAGTAATTACAAGGCAATAACTTACATGATTAATGCTTTTTACAGAAGTAGGTCCAAAAAGATCTATATGCAAGGTGTGTAATGGCTTAGTGATTGATTTTACGTAATTTTAACTACAAAGTATGCCGTGTGTTGCTTACCTTTTTGGCAGGCAACACATGTATGGTCATTTCTAAAAACCTTGGAAGGTAGACCTCTTACAAGGTTTCCCTTAACAAGTTTGTTTAAGTTTTTAAAATTTATATGACCTAACACCGTCGTGCCATAATTGAGATACCTCAGATGTTGCTTGTTATGCAACCAACAAGCATAAGCTATGAGTAAGATAAGGTGACTATCATATCAAAAACTGTACATAATGTCTTGCCTAGGGACTTTTGAGAAGTATCCTGATTTTCCATCAGGCATCATTAAAGTAGTCAGGAGAATACAACAAGACATTCCCAGTTTCTAGTAAAAAGAACCATGTGATGCATAACCCATATTTGTGATATGATAAAAATTAATGCCCAAGTTCTTTACAAAAGACACAAACTTATCAAAAATCTAAATTAACCACTCTTATCCTCCATTACCATTTATGTAGCCTTTGCGTACGACCATCCAAAGGTAAACAGATCCCCCTTTGCATTCTATAAAAATCATCCAGGTGATCCTTGGTTACCAGTCCAGTGCCTTGAGCATGCCACTATCAAATTACCTCTGTCCTCCATGTTCATAGATTGATGATCCTGCACATGATAAAGAGAAATTGAGTTCTCTTAGGGACCAAGGCTCTTTTCATGCTTTGGATCTGGACTTGGTGGTCCTTTAAAACATTTACATTTCAAACAAGAGTTGTGATCAACTAATGTAACTGGAGTTTGTCTTGTCTCCTCCTCCAATTATAACATTCCTGAGAGTCTTAACATCAGGTGCCGGCTCAATTATCCTATAACAACAAGAAATAAGACAATCTTGCTGTATTTCTAACAATGGTCCTTCCACGAGTGAATTGTGATGTTGAAAAATGACTTCTGTTGATTAAACTTATTCACTCACTTTGGGGTCTTACAGTACTACAACTAACTGTTTTGTGTTAATGGTAGGTACATGGTTTGTTTAGATCTAACATTATTAATATTAGATCCAGACAGAAATTAACAATTGCCTAACATAATTAACATTTGCCCCAAACAGTATTAACATAAGCCCAACAGGGTAATTAACATTAGACCTAACAGCATTAAGTTGTACTGGTCTAGGTACAAAGTGATTAGCACGATTAACCCTGTTTGCATTTTCCATACTTAAGGTTTTGCACCCCGTTAACTCGTAGTAAAAACCCTTTGTTTCTTAAGCTCAACCTCTCTTGCCATTTTCTTTTCATAAAAGTCATAATCTTTGATCAAGTGACTTAGGCTTCCATAAACAAAACACTTTTTCTTGATGAAAGAGTAACCTTCTTCTAATTCTCTTTCCATCATTTTATTCCAATTTTTTCCTTTAACTCCAGGTGTCCCTTGATTTTTCATTTGTTGCCTAGGAGTTTTTACGTGTGTTGCACAACTAGGTTCAACTTCTTTTGATTCAGACATAACTTTTTCATTAGTTGTTATAGACTTAGACGTAGACATCTCATTTGGTACACTTATACTTTATGATTCAGACTCAGAAGAGTGCTCAAAGGGATTTCCAAAAGATCCTTCACTGTCATTTGATTGACAGGTAGAATGCTCAGTGGAGTTGTCATCTGAGTCACTAATTTCAGGCTTTTGAGGTCCCTTTTTACCATAAACATACAAAGAATCATTAATTTCCTCTTGTGGTTTAGGAGTATAGTCTCCATATAATGGATGTGTAACCTCCTGAAATTAATAGTCTTTGAACAACTACTGTATAATAGGTTTTGTTTAAGAAAATCTACTTAGGTACACTTAAAAACATAGTAACGATTCATTTCTTCCACAAAGCTTAAAAGCCCTCATTATTGATTGTATTTCATATCCTGCACCCACTTTAACTATTTGAAGTCATACTGAATCAACTAATTTCCAAAGGTTTTTAGAAAATTTTTCCATGAATCTACTATTTTCTGCAATTGTTCCTTTTCTTTTACAGCTTTCATTCCTATTCTCCTTATATTTTTTAATCATTATCATCTTTTGCATATATTTTCCATTTTGCATGAATGTAAGCTGTTTATTTAGAGATAATTGCAGCATTTGAAAAGAACAACTTAAGCTTCTAATTGTCTTAACAGCATGAATACAAGTATTTCTTGCAATCTTGTTCACCTAACTGATTCATTTTGATATCCAAGCATTGTTTTAAGCTTATTATATGAATCAATCAAGTTTTTAGAACATAATTATACCTCATTAGTTTAGAGAATGATAGCCATGAGTGCATGATTTGTCTCTTCTTCCTTTAGTGTATGTTCTCCCCAATTGACAACACCATCATCCATAGTCAGAAAACAGTTCTGATTCTATTCTTTATTTCCAGCTCCTTGATCTTGATAAAATGAGTCTCTCTTCTTTCAATCATTATCCCCATTGGATGTTGCCTTTCCCTTAGTCAAAATGACAGTGTAGTTAACATTTGAAAAATTCAAGCTTCTTTTTGTCAAAACAACAGGTTTGTTGCCATCAATTCGAACTCTTAAACCTACCTCCTCCAGTCTTTTTGTAAAACTTCTTTATTTGAAAAGCAATCATTGCTATCTGCCAGTTTATGTCCATCTCTTCAATGTCCACATCATCAATCTGTTATAGGTCTTCATGAAGCAAGTCCAGATCTTCTAATAGTTTAGCAAAGAGTGAATAAATAACCTCATCAGCAAAACTAGCAGGAACTTCTCGTTCTGGAATATTGTTTGAAGATGTAGAAGGAGTGTAAGTACTGTAGGGACCAGTATTACGCAGACATAACACCTTGTTAATGCCTGAGCTCATTGCGTGTGAGAACAAAAGCAAATCATTTTTTTGAGCAAATTGCAAATGATTTTGAGGTACTTGTGAGTTCTTGCTCAAAAACCCTAAGGTTATTATACAAGTCATCAATTGACAAAGTGTCAACATCTAGTTTGGTTTCTCATTGTCATTGCCAATTTGAACCAAGCAGGGCAAGACAAGAAACTTGTGAATTGCATCCTTATTTGATACTATCAGCACCATGGGTTTATTCCAACAGAGAGAGTTAGTATGTTGAACCAAATCCTAATCCCTTTTCTAACCTTCTGAACTTGATAAATAAATGCTTCAAACTGATTGTTTTAAAATAGCTATTCCTGCGACTTCTTTGAATTTGCAATTACCCACCAAATTAGTCCTTATAGCTTCCCAAATTTCTTTTGCGATCGTCCATACCTGAAAGTCTTTCTCATATGTTCCTTGGGATGGCCATAGTAAGAAGTGAAAGCTAGTCATCCTTTCCTTTTCAACAACATAAATTTCTGCAGCAGATACTTGAGGAAGTATATTAAACAACACTATCTTGTTCCAGTAGAGATTCACTTCTATGAAATTCATATTCGCTAATTACCTTCCAAACATCATTATCACTATAATCAAGTGAATGCCCCATCACATACACGTATACATACTCCTCCTTCTTTAGAAATGGGAAGTTTGATATTTGAGAATAGTGGTTGTGGTAGGAAAGAGTTGTTTGTTGTTGTTTTTTTGGTTTAATTGGGTTGCAGTACATTTATCTGATTCATCTTTATGGAATTAATCTGTCATCATCACTAAGATGTTGAGAGAAATCATCATAGCAGGTTGAGACCATTTTTCTAGATCAGAAAGTGATTAGATTATTTGTCTTATTGATCTTCCTTACTCAGAGTCCCTCTAGAGGCTCTAATACCACTTGTAAGTCTAAAGCTTGATCTGTTTAGGCCTTTTGTATGACAAAATGATAACTTGAATAACATCCAAATCAACTATTGGAACACTACTATGAATACTATGGCAATATATGCGGAAATCTTAAGACAACAAGATACTAAGTAGAACACAGATGTAAAAATTTTGCTAATGCTATTTATTTTTATTAGAATGACATTTTGATCTCGAGCTAAACAATGCCCGTAGGTTTTCCTTTATACAAAAACCAAAGGAAACCTAAAGGGCTTTACAAACGAGTGAAAGGATAATTTCATATCCCTTTCCTAAGATATCTCCTCAAAATATCACCAAGATAACTATTATCACTATTCTGTTACATACAAACTTAACATACAAGAACAGTCTAACTAAGTACTGTGCCAGACTTAACTTAGTACTGGCAGACTTAACTATGTCTACCCGAGTTAACTCTATAACTACCAGACTTATCTCTGTTTACAATAATTCCTAACAAACACTTTCCTCCATCTTTTCATCATTTGATGTCAAATCCTATTAATGAATTATATAGTACTTACAATTATAATGGTAGTTCACATGGATTGTGGTGTTTTTTGTTATAAGTTTGTTACTCTTTGGAACCCATCAATAAAAAAACAGTTGCTATATTCGTCCCTTATGTGCCTAGTAAAGCATGCCATGAAAAAATTGCTTTTGGTTTTGGTGTTCATCCCTTGACTTTTGATCCTACCATTATAAGGATATCATATCCGGGATCTAAAGAAGGACCGTGGTCTGTGTATTTATTTACATTGAGATCCGGGTGCTGGAAGACTCTTTCGCCTACACATCTGCCTCGTGAATCAATCCGACTAAAACGGTCAACCCATGTTGCTATTGGTTGTTTCATTTATTGGGCTGCTGGTGAATGCATTGTTTGTGCTGATGGTGTTTCAAACAAAACTTATATGATCGTTTCATTTGATTTGAATACCCATAAATTTCAACTGATCGACATACCTAACAGCTTAAGAGTCCACCTCCCAAAACCTTTCTACATGTGTAAGCTGGGAGAGTCTATTGTTATTTATGGAAACGAGATAGGGGATGATTATAAATTGTTCGTTGCATGGGTGATAGAGGTCAAACGTGGTTCCATAACATCGTTCAAAAGGTTATTCAGCATTGACACCCGTCGAAGTTTAAGCTTAGTTGGATTTACAAAGAACAGCGAACCTATAGTTAGAGTTCATAAGCCCCCTATCATTTAACTCACAGGCTTGAAGTCTACCAACCATTGTCACAACAGTTTCGTCCTGTTGGTGTAGAAGGAGACGAAAGTAAAAAATTTCTCAGCTCCTACAACGAATCCCTAATTTTGTCTACTCATCCGGATCGTTTTATATATATATATATATATATATATATATATATATATATATATATATATATCTATATATATATATATATATATATATATATATATCATCTTCTACAATGAATCGCTAATTCTGTCTACTCATCCGGATCATATATTACGAGTACTAAGTTTGCTAGTGTGTCATTTTTGGTTGGTTTGTTGTTTACGTAAATAGATGGTTTTATGTATTTCCCTTAAGTTTATCCAGGAAAACTATGTCCAAAGCTTCCTGTTTCTTTTGCATCATATACTTTTAAATATGGCTTAATTCACTACTGATTCTGTCCCATTCATTTGACGTATCTATATTGTCCGTACAAAAGATAAAGTGAGTGTTGTTTCTAATATAATTACCCAAGAAACAACCATAAAAGAAGTCCCAGTTGATACACATGAACTTACTTTCTTGAATCTTGATAGTTGTAGTATGTTTGTGTGATTAGGGGTGCCACCAGTACTCGCTAAAATACGTGGTTCGTTCAGTTCACGTAGTATGAATTTGCAATGTTGCTCCGCAAATAGTACGATTATGGTTCTGCATTGTTAATTGTGTGTCTTTGGTTAGGCAAGAGACACTTTTGTATCAAATGTGTGTTTTATCTATTTGGTTTATAAGTAACTAGTAGATGATTTCTTTTTGGTTGGTTGGTTAGTTGGTTGGTTGGTTGTACACTACTACAGTAATAATTTGTAGACAGTGTGGTAGCCTGGTAGGTAATTGGTCAATCAAACATTGAAGAATGTGTAATTTCACATTATATAATAAGTTATATTATAAGCCAGAATTTGGAAAACGTGCAGTGCGATTAAAAAATTCAACGTAATTAAAAAAATAAAAATCTTTAGACCCATTACTATTTTACGGTGTAATAAAAAAATTATTTTCAAAACACACCCTCAAGTATGCTAAACGTTACAAAACTGACCTTTAACTTTAACCTATTTACGACTTTTTTATATATCAAACTTTATTTATCAAATATGAAACGTTTGCTCAAAAAAATCAGATATGAAACGCATAACTATCGATTAATTATACGAAAAAAACTGTCCCTTAAAAGAATCTGATTGAAATGCGAACAAAACGAGACCAATATTTGCAATGCTTCTAGACATTTGTACCATTATAATAAGAAAAGGTTAAAGTTTTTGTAAATATATATTAATTAAACTTATAATATTTAGAAATATTTCCAGAAATAGTATTTGAGGATATCGGTTCGTAGCAAGTTGATCCGCAACCACTAGACAAATAGTACTAGACGGTACAGTATCCGATGGCGGCAAAAATAGTCTCGTGGCGTCCGCGGCAACGCCGTGCGAGTGAAAAACTCCGTTATATTAAAAACCAAGGGGAAATCTAGGCTACAATTATTATAGCTAACACGTGATACAACTCCTGCTTCTCACGAGAGAAAATACACAAGAAATGACGTCATGGACCTACACAAAGGGACTTAGGACCCCCACTTTCATAAGCAATAGACCTATAATTTCAGCACAAAAATGTAGCCCAAAATAGCGACAAGTCAACAATAAATTAACATACAACTAAAGTTTGAAATCAAATACACAATTGTAAGAGATCATTTGTTGTGTTTCTCCTGTCTAGAACCTCACCGTTGGCAACATAGAGAAACGATGATATTGCGTACCATATTTTATAAAAAAAATTTTAAAAATAAAAAAGATCTAAATAAATAAAAGTTGAAGGTCGCTTTTCTAACTTTTAGCAAACTTGAGGGTGGTTTTTGTAAATTTCTTTTTTATTTCATCGTTAGTCGTGAAATATATATTTTTATTCTACTATGGATAAATCGGCGCCCGCAGATATGATGAACTCTCAAAAGTTAGTTCACTAGAACCCACTTGATGAGAACCATTGCTGAGAAGGAATAACTCCTTAAGAATTACATAGCAATGTAGTTGGAATCATGTTTTAGTTTTTATTTCGTAAGCTTATGTTTTTTTTAGTTCCGTATGTTGTATGTGTTCCCGTATTGTAATATTTGTAGTTTTTATCCTATGTTGTACATGGGTTAATATATGTAACTTAACTGCTATGTTGTATTTCATATGTTATCTAAAAAATGTTGTATTTTTTGAATTGTTTATTCAAAATGTTGTATTTTTTGAATTGTTTATTCATGTTGGGAGTTTATTCAAAATATTAGCCAACGGAATTATGCTTAAAAACAAACTACACCCGTAATTCAAACACCCCTTTTAATGTCAACTTATGTTGTATATTGGAATGGAAATGGATTACTTGATAGTTGAAAACAAGCAAAATGTGAAAGAACTGTTCTGTTAAAAAAACACAATTTGCTTGCACTTCCAAGTGTCGCTATAATTTTTTTTAAAAAGGCAAAGAGAATCAATTTACAAAGAATATGGTTGTGTCTATCAAGAAGAAAACCAGGAAATATGAGCTGAAGTAGTACATTCCTAATAACTTCAAAAAACCACATAACTGGGTTAGGCCCATTTGCTCGAATTTTTAAGCCACAACTCGACCTAAAATATATCATTCTATTTAGTAACAAGTTATTAGTGGGATGGCTCTTAACTTGACTAGAGTAAAATACACAAAGAGAGTGATCATGATTCGTGGTTGGAAACTTCGACTCGGATGAGTTAGATTTAGCACATGATTTAAGAATGAAATACTTTGTATGCCATTATATGCTATTTATGTTTATTCATTAAACAAAAATTAAATGCAAGGATGTTTTACAAAACTTCAAAATGTTTAAGATAGTTTGATTAAAGTTTAAACATATTATTTAAGAACTAACTAATTGTGAGATTCTTGAAGAAAGGTTAAAAAAAAAATGACCACATGAGAGGACAAGTTTGGTAAGTGCCCATTCTTGACATATTTAATAAGTCCACCACTCGAACCTAAAAATTTTTGTGAACAAGATAAGATATTAAAACAAAATAAATGTACACAGAATAATTTTGTATTATGCCGGAAGTATTTGCAAATATTATTAAAATTATACAGAGTATTATTAATTTGAAAATGACCATTAATTGAAAATACTAGTATTTGTTAGGTTGAATAAAAGATTTAGATAGATGTGTAGTTATACACACAAAAAGAAATCAAGTACTCCGTAAATCATTAGTAAACTACACGCCCGCACACAATAAACTACTAGGCTGGATGGAGTAGAGAGCCCTCACTCACCTTACACCTCAGCGTCACGTCAGATTTCTCTCTCCAACTTTACCACTCACCTTTCAATCGTAATAACACTCACCTTTCATATCAAACTCACCTTACACATCATTTTTTTTATTTAATTACTTTCATTTATAAATTTAAAAACGTAAACATACGAAATTAATAAAAACGTAAACTAAATTAAAAACATTTATTTATAAATTAAAAAAACATTACATAACAACAAAATTAAAATACATAACAAACTACGAAACGATACGAGAACATAAGCTATTAGATTGCTCGGTAATTATTGATGAGTTCTTCTCTCTTATTTATGCTTGCAAGCACTTTTTCTCTAGCGGCCTCCAAGATGTTTGAGATACGGGTATTCGATTCCGAGCTAAAAAGCAGAGTTTGGACACTGAAGGTTTTGAACGGCTCATCGAGAGGTAGCGAACGCACCCTTGTTTCCTCCTCAGCACGGTCTAGCTTCTGGAGCATATAACGATTCATCTCACCCAACAAATTGTTAACCAACTGGTACTCCTTTTCTTGTTCGCATCGTAGTCGCCTAATGATAGCATCTCGAACCTCATTTGGTTCGTTAGCCATAATGTGTGTGTGTGTGTGTGTGTGTGTGAAAATGAATGATATTTTAAAGAGTTGTATGTTGTGTGAGAAAATGAATAATGGTATTTAAAAGTTGTGAATAAAATCAGTAAAGTAGTAGGTATTTATAGGTAAAAAAGGGGGTTTAAAAAAAAGTTTTTTTAATAATGTAAAACATGTGGGGCCCAACTCTTTACCACTCACATTCGGTAAGTGGCTCACCGAATACACACCCACTCACGCGTGACTTATGACACTCGGAATAATACTCACCATGGTGAGTTGTACTTCTTGTGGTGAGTCTTGCTCTACTCCATCCAGTCTAAGAGTCAAGAAAACAACGATACTCTTTGCATACAATAACTCTTCCCTAACCAAAAATGTGGGTTCCCAAGATGCATTAGCTCATGGTTTTAACAAAATAGAGACTTTATACTACAGTATATGTTTACATGTTTATATCTTCTCCATGTTAACAATCTTGGCAAAATTCTTATTCTCCAACCGCATTATGCTTAAAAACAAACTACACCCGTAATCCAAACACCCCTTTAATGTTCACTGTATGTTTTGGAACGAGTTGGCACATTTTTCCCTGGCGCGGTGTGGCGGGGGCTAACTAAGTCAAAAGATAGTATAGCTTCGATAATAGTGTATTTTTGGTATTTTGGTATGTTTTAACAATTTTTTGGTATACAATCGTTATTGTAACAAAGAATAATGGGCCGAGTACTTTTTGTCCATATATATTATAGATTTACTATTTGGGCCGACCACATGGGCTAAAAGGAGCCCGGCTAAGGATCCAAACATTTTTGACATTTTTTATAAAATCACGGTCGATTTCAAAACTTTGCAATATTGTCCCGGTTGTTGTTCGCTTAATTACGAAGATTCTTTACACAGAGTATATTTTAATACAGAATGAATCGGTAGATATGTGTTATATATTTGATAAATAATGTTTATTATATAAAAAGTCATAAATAGTTAAAAGTTGAGGGTCCGTTTTGTAAAGTTTTTTTTCCATTTTGGGCCGGTGATTTTTTTTTTTACTTTGGGTCAGATTTACTATGTCAGAAAGAGCTTATAATATTTGACTCGTGTTTGTTCGCAATTCAAAGATCTTTCGTTGGGTATTTTTTTGATGACGAATGAATTGAGAAAACAATAGTGAAACCTAATTGTGTACCATTTGGACGAATATGAATATTTTGTACAATTTTTGGAAGTATATTACTTATTTGTTTAGGCTACTAAGAAACTTTGTTTATTAAAATGAAGTGATAGAGCTAGCTCTAGAATGGGCTGGAATTAACAGATGGGAGCCCACTTCCAAAACGACAACAAGTAAATGCCCTTATATTGTGACGCTCTTAGTGAATATGTTTATAATATATGGGAAAATGTAGACTTGAACCCTGCCAAAAAGAATATTCAACACCCCCTAAAGCTGCAAGATGGTATTGCTTACCAATATTGTCCTTGGTCAAACTTACCAATATTGTCCTTGGTCAAACTTACCAATATTGTTACATTTGACTATTATGTTGTTGGTCATATATTTAATTGATACGGAGTACTACTTAAGTTAAAATAAATAAGGGGCAATGTCGTAAACTTGTAATAACAAATGTCTAACTTTCATCCCAAATGTGAAATGAAAATTGTATAAAAAAAACACGACTTAGATAAATTAATACACATTCCTCCATTATACTCTTCATGTTTCACAATTAATTTATGTAATCTCTGCATAACCCTTTCATTTTCCACCACAAAAATCAAATCTAGAGAAACTCAAATCTATCCCATCCTGGTTGTTAGAATTTCGTACATAAAACATGCTAGCAAGCAAACACAATTTGCTTGCACCTCCATGTGGTGCCATATTAGCAATGAATCATTTCAATGAATAGATATCTTGTCAAGAAGAAACAAGAGTAATTATAATGTAGTAGTAATTCATAAGACTCCAAAACACACATAGAAGAGGTTATGACTATTATGCACAATTTTTAAACCAACAACTCAACTTAAAAATAACACTATTTGTAGACATGTTTTTATGTGACATAACTGACTAGAGCAAAATACACAAGAAGTTTAGAAGAACGAAGAAAGCACATTATACGAGTAAGACAAGCATGTCCAACGTGATGCGAATATATTAAGCATATGAAATACGAAAGAAATACATAGTATGCCCATTATATGCTATTTATGTTTATTCATTAATACTTAAAATTAATGCATGGATGTTTACAATTCTTCATACTAAGATTGTTTTGTTTAAAGTTTAAAACATTTTTTCTTTAATAACTAACTAACAGGATATTATTGATAACATTTATAAATAAAAAAAACCCCACAAGAATGGTAAGGCCCATTCTAGTCAGTTTTTTTTTAAGTCACCCGACTTATCGACTTAAAATTTGTCACAAATTGTAACAAAGATGAAGTAACATAAAACAACATAACTACATACAGAATTAATTTTCCTTCAAGAGCCGTAAGTAATAGCAAATATTAGTTAAAATTAATACAGAGTATTGTTGATTTTATATTGACAATAATTGAAAACACGTAGTAATTGATAAGTTGAATAAAAGGATTACATACATGTAGATGTGTAATTATACCACACAAAACAAAAACAAAAAAACCATTATGTATAGTCGAACAGAAAACACCGCACAACAAGAAAATAGAGAGTTTATACTACAGTATATGTTTACATGTTTATATCTTCTCCAGGTTAACAACAATCTTGGCAGAATTCTTATTCACAAGATACTAGATATGTCTAAAAATTAGGCCAATCATGCTAGAGATAACTATGCACAACCACATTCAGTCCTTACAAACGTTGACCTTTTGACAGAAATATTAATCCGATTACCTATACTCTGTATGTATCTCTTTACATCTATATCCAAACAATGACAAAGAATTCTTACATCCCCCTATTTCACTTGGAATCGCAGCTAAATCTACAACCTTGATCCTCCTGCTGGTCTTTTTGTTAGTCACATTAAACATCCATTTAAATGTGATTTTCTATCGTTTGATTCAAAAATTCAGTCCAGAAAATGCACTGTGGAAAACATCTTCGCTCTTGCCTCCACAGAGGCAGGTATGAATTTCAAGATCGTGCAGTCTTGCAATGGTTTGCTTCTGTGTACTAAGAACAGGGTGTGGCCTGCTTGTATTACCATATTATAATCCATCCGATTAATCTGTTTAAAATGCATCCACCATCAAATCTCGCATGTTTGAGTTACCTATTTTATACAAAGTGACTAGACTGAGAATGGCGCTTTGAATCCTACAAACTCACCTTAAAACATAAAGTGGTGCATTTTAGATGCACAACAATCTCATTGATGATACAAACTTATTGTTAGAGAAAGGCAACTAGAAGTCAGTTGCAGATAACAATACTGTATAACTTCTTCAGTTTTGATCATTTTGACAGTCCAATCTATTAGAATAGTGCCTTACATTGGCTAGAAACTAAGGATATTCAGGATGGGTACCTTAAGCATTACAAGTTAAATATTGAAGACCATGACCATCCAATTTTAACAACCATACAAATCCATCAAGGCTTGCATCGGGTAAGGAACTTCTTCGAGCCTTTAGGCAATAATCTTCGAGTATGTATAACCATATAAATCTCACAAACATTGCATGTGGAAGGGAAATTATTCGAGTCGCGTGGGTGTTTGCTTACTGTTCTTAGAGATTATATAGGCTTGATGACATCAAATAACGTCCATTTATTATATCATTTATCCCATCTGTTTGCCCACTTTTATATAATTATTGCATTATTTGGTGCTTAATTGCTTTAAAGTTGATAAATGCAGTAATTCATGAGTGTTTTGTAAAGACAAGCTAAAAGGCGCATAATTTGGAGCTGAAACGAAGATATTTGAAGAATACTGATTTCTGACCAATACGCCGTATCCAACAAAAGAGATACAGCGTATCAGCTATAAAACTTCACAAGAAAACGCGTTTGACCAATTCCCAATACGGTGTATCCTCTATGTTTCCATATGCCGTATCCATGAAGAATAAACTATTCGAAATATACATACATCAATAAATTAGGAAATTGATTACGGAGTGAATAAGAACGTAAGCGCTACACTCCAAGGGAATCCAGCACAATAATGCCGTAATCGACCTAGCCAAAATACAGGTAATCACAGAGTCCTTTTTTCAGACAATATAAATAGAAGACTCAAAATGATGATGTTCGTGAGCAATAATCTATTCTATATACCATGACTCAGTAAAAGAGATAAATTTTAGGTAGAGAAGGACAGCGCACCAATGGTCAAGCCATTGTCACTAATCCATATAAGACCACGTGTAATTTTACTCTCTTATCGTTTGGGTTTCATTGTTTGAGTACCTTGTATAATTACAATGGTTGTTGGCTAAGTACTCTCAGGATATTTGTCCAACTTAAATGAAAGTTTAATTTTAGGTTTGTTTTTAAAATCGATGTTCTTAATTAATCATTGATTGTTTAATTATGTTTATCACATCAATACTTGTATATTTTTAAGAATATGCTACTATCATTCAATAGGATCTATTGATAAGACCAAGTAATCTAGATGACCGGGAGTAACTCTCCACATCGTGTTTCATATTCTAAAAAATTTGGAAAAAAAAACCAAAAGGATCACAAATAAGCGTTTTGTCTTTGTCTATAATTATGAGCTTAGTTGGACCGTAGGATAGCCCGTTTAATGTTTCAGCAATCATGCACTTAAATAAATGCTAAATAGTTCTGAATAGTTGGACTACCATAAATAAAACACCGTCAAACAGTAAAAAAAAAAAAAGCATGTAAAGAACCCGTTTTCTAGGGTTTTAACAAAGAACACTCACAATATTGATTTCCCCTAAGATAGAATATAATTAAGCCTAAAGGAAGTGCCGTTATGCGGAACTAAATTTATGACGAATATTAATCGTGACCTAGGTCTTTTAGGATGAAACCCTCCTAAGTATTTAAGGAAATGATATGCCCCTTTGAGATAAGTAACTCCTTGCACAAAAACAACAATCAACATTAACTGGAATTATAGGCTAATATAGTTTTTTATCATTTGGCTTAGTACCGCCTTTTCTATCTTCTAAGTTCTTCTTTTGTGTTATATTATCTGATTGAAATTGATATTGTCTCCCACAAACCGTGCCATTCTCTCAGACTGGAACACCCCCATATCATAGACAACATAGAAAGCATAGGTTTAGATAACCAGTAAAAAATACTAATTAAAATACTTTACATTAATATAGGATTAATTTATCACTCTAAGAGTACTACAACCGTAACTTACTGCGAAACTCCATCTTGACCGGTACATTGCCTCTATAAAGTGTTGTTTTAGGTTTATCGGCTAAATATAAATATTAAAACATGATTATCAAATTAATTACCCTACAACAACACGACAGCAACATCAGTATTTTGGCGCCGCTTGCCGTGGAGAGGATTAATAAAATCTTTATTCTTGACCATAAAACTGAAGTTTATAGTGTAGATCTAATTATTTAAAATTCTTAATGTATTTATTTCGCATTATATGTTTAAAAATGTTTTTTAATTACCCGCAAATAAATTATATATTAAATAGTATTTTGTTCTAACTGATCACCTAATACGCGGTATCCACCAGTTAGATACGACGTATCCACCAGTTGGATACGACGTATCAAACCTTCTACCCATAACAGCGTAGTGAGTTTTACAGTCTAAACAACGTATCGGTTCTTCCAAACAATACGATGTATTCTGTGAATTCAATACGGCATACTAGTAATTCAATACGGCGTACTAGGTAGCATTGTTAGCATTTGCCGTACTTCTACAGTCACGAGCAAATTATGCGAAACTTTGTTGCATTTGTGGCATTTAGGAGCACATGGACCATCATGGTGATAATTGCATTTTGAGCATAGGGGTTTGGATCCCCTATATTGTTTCTTCTCAACAGTCCCTGCAGCATAAGCCCTGCTAGTGTTCTGTCTCTTGTTTTGGTGTTTGCTTTCTCTTGTTCTATGTCTGACGGTCAGTAAAAGTACGGATTCTCTTATCCATCACTTCGATTGCCATTTCAGTTGCCTCTTGCATTGTCTTAGGCTTGGATGTTATTACACTTCCGTGGATCATGTCGGGTAAGCCACCGACATATTTCTTAATCTTGTCAGATTCTTCAGGAAACATTCTACCACACAGCAGTGCCGGTTCCTAAAAACGTTGGTTGTACCCTATCACATCGGTACCTTTCACTTTCAATTCCCATAGTTCGACTTCAAGTTTCTTAATCTCGGTCCTTAGGCAATACTTGTCAGTCATTTTCTTCTTTAGTTCAGTCCAGGTCATTGCATAAGCAATGTCATTACCAACCGTCCTAACGTGGGAGTTCCACCACGTTAGAGCATTTCCCAGAAGAGTACAAGTGGAGAACTTAATTTGGTTTTCCACGGAACAGTTGCTTATGCGGAACACAGTTTCCATTTTCTTAATCCATTGAGTCAATTCGACAACTCCTTCCGTGCCTTTGAAAT